>JAVFBX010191391.1:0-13379 GCA_034783855.1 Mopalia kennerleyi
ACCTGAGGGTCGACAGACGGACTCAATCCTGTGAACGGTAAATCGAAGTAGGCGTTAGAAAGCGCGCTCGCTAACCAATACACCACGGCCGTGGGCCTGAGACATATATACGGAGAGACTAGGGTCAAAGTACAATGTACATGTATGATTCGGACAATCTATGTTGAACACTAAAACGTACTGTGCAATCACATAATCACATAATCAAGCAACCTCCTTGAGAACATGGTTTACTTCAGATACTCTAAAATGTCCATGTAACTCTGCTGTCGAGGCATATTTCAGCCCAAAAGGATGACTGTGGGCTAAGGGTATATTTCAGACATTCTGCTACTCTTAGCAATAACTTATTATGAATGAATATATAATGAATGAATGAATGGAACACTGCAAACAGGATCATCACATATTTTAATCCCAAAGAAAGAAGATAAAAATGTGGATACAGTTCGTATGTTGCATACATATGACTGCTTCCCAACAAATTTAAAACATGAATGAATGATAATTTAAGAACAAGAATGAATACCAAAAACATAAACATGTGCATGTTAACCAACTGAAACACACTCTAGACATAAAAAACAAAACAAAAAAACAAAAAAAATGCTGATAAATGAATAACAAAATATTGATGGGGCCTATGGAGTAACTTTGATTATAAAGTTAAAAAATAAAAAAATAAAAATAAAAATGCTGATAAATAAATAACAAAATATTGATTGGGCCTATGGAGTAACTTTGATTATAAAAATTTAAAACAGTATTTATAGTTTCCAATGGACAGGCTTTATGTTGTTGCAATACTGCATTGCTAAAGGCACAGCTACACAAAGGACTTGGCATACAGGTCAACACACAGCACACACCCAAAATTAAATATTTGCTACAAAATAATTTGCTGAACAAAATGTTGGTGTCTCATGCTGCATAAGTACAATAGCCTTTCAAAGGCTGGCAAAATAACACTTGCATAGCTATGTTAGCCATATTATATGTACATGACACACTGTTTGTGAACACCCTCTAATCTTTGACACGGGCGTTAACACAGATGATGCTATATTTAAAATGCACATCGTAAGCAAAATCAGACAGATTGTTTGGTTGGGGGCTAATGCTGTTCTTAGGGTTATTTCACACATATGGCATTATGAAGGCGTACCATGCCATTATGAAGGCGTATCAGCCCGATGGGTTAAGGAAACCACCAATCACATCAGAGCACCAGAGCACCAGAGACAACAAACGAAGACAAGTCCAGGACATGATACAAACACATCACAAACAGATCCACCTCATGTTGCACCAGGGCAACAGGAAGCTCCCTGCCAACCCTCCGCCCAGTCAGAAACATGTAGATAACAAGATATTTTATGGTTGGTAGGTCTAGATTTTATAATAACAAAACCATAGCAATGGTTCTGATTTTACTGACCAATCACAGATAAGCTTACAAAACCTTGGTAAAGGGTAACTGGGAAACCCTAATGTCGGACTAATGCTATCTGTTTTTCATTGGACAATTAGGACAGTGGCTTTCCTTAAATCCCAGAATGTGCTTCAGAAAGTGAGACAACACCAATCCTCTTCGTCTTGCCGCTTAGCCCTACAGGAAGCTAATTTTAACCTTCAGTGAAACAAATTCACACTACAAACTTCTGACATAATGATCTTTGTAAAATTGACTATTATTAAAGTAATGTTTCGACACTTCCCACAAAAAAGAGTGTGTCCTTATCTAATCGAGTATTTTGAAACAATTTTGATTGTTTGTTTGATTGGGGGTTTAACGCCCTACTAGACAAAACTGACAAGACAGGACAAATACAGGACAATCACAGGAAGTAATACAAAATCATTTCAAACAAAACCATGTGCCCCTTAGCTCAGAGCCCCAGGGCAACAGTAAGCTCACTCCCAACCCCCCTCGTTTACTATTTTGAATATATATTGTCTAACAGTTACAAATACCCCACATTATGATGTGAAAAGTCCACTGTATAGCTACATGTACATGTTCACTGGAATGAGAAAATTGGCTCCTACTTGTACAAGGGGGGGTGGGGGGGTGGGTCTTCTCCTCGTATGCTACAAAATAACCTAGATTATTTATTTGTAATTAGGATTGTGTGTGTAACTTAACGCAGACCTAGAGGGTGTATAAGTAAAGCATAACTTAATGCTGACCTAGAGGGTGTGTGTGTATAACTAAATGCTGATCTAGAGGGTGTGTGTGTATAACTTAATACTGACCTGGAGGTTGTGTGTATAACTTAATGCAGGCTCAGAGGGTGTGTATGTACAGCTTAATGCGGACTTAGAGGGTGTGTGTATAACTTAATGCTGACCTAGAGGGTGTGTGTGTATAACTTAATACTGACCTAGAGGGTGTGTGTGTATAACTTAATGCTGACCTAGAGGGTGTGTGTATAACTTAATGCAGGCCTAGAGGGTGTGTGTATAACTTAATGCAGGCCTAGAGGGTGTGTGTATAACTTAATGCAGGCCTAGAGGGTGTGTATGTACAGCTTAATGCTGACTTAGCGGCTGTGTGTATAACTTAATGCTGACAGTTATGTATGTGGGTAAAAGGATGCAGAGCTATTTTTAAACACACATCTTGTGTGTATATGTTAACCCGGATAGAAGTCCGGGCCCATTCTACAATGCACTCTTAGTCTTAGTTGATATGAGTTGTCATGACGACCAGTACTGAAGGTATCATGTCATGGTATTAAGATTAACTTAGGTTAAGAATGGTAAGTGGGAAAATACAGGGGTATAGATTTATGTCATTATACAATACCACCATGTGTAAGCTTAACTCCCAGATAGCATGATATGATGTTTGTGTCATTTTGACCGTATGGTATGATCATGCTAACTAATGTGCGTCCCTTATAACATTGATCCTAAGCAGATCTATAAAAAATGTAACACTAATAATTATGATACAGGTGTACATGTAGAATGATTGGTTGATCTGAGATTTGAAGATCTTCTTCGTGGTCCTTGCTTCGTCTTCTCTGTTGTAGTCACTTGCTCTCCTAATCTCGTATCGGCTTCGCTCAGTAGAGATGACAACTCCTCCTAAAATTAACCAGATCAAACATCATTACAGCAAAGTCCCATGTTTAATTTTAGTGAACTTAATGCTCTTTTTCTTTAAACCATCCAGTATTGTTAATCATAATCCCAGAACCACTTAGAAATGTCTAACCAGTACAGATTCCATTAAGTTTATCAACATTGATTGTTGATAAATATATTTGATAGTTTACATATCAAATTTAACACTTTGATAATTTTATGATTTATTAAGATATTGAAATAACTTTGATGGTTTTACAAATTATTCACAAATTATTAATTTTGTTTATTAATCTACTGTTTTCATGTTTTAATGTTAAAATAATATGCCTACGTTTATGTATATTTGTAATGTATGAAAAATATTATGGAGAACTACAGGGAAGAGCAAAATTTTGTAAATTTGACTATTTTTTTCTTGTTAAATAAAGTTATTATTATTATTATTATTATTATTATTATTATTGAATACTGTATAAGTTTCATAGCTTTATACAGTTTTTCATACTTATCGGCATTGTAAGTTTAATTATTAACACCATCACAAAGAATACCTATTAAGATTTGACTTTTTGAAATAATAGACATTAAGATCCTTTTAAGAGTCTCACCTGTGAATACCTGTAGACAAGTTGATAACCTTTGAGATTCTTCTTTCTCTGTATGTGACTAGCTGCATGATCTAAACATAGACTGTCTTCAGTGTCTGTCAAAACCTGGATAGAACAGAGATTGACATAGGATTAAATATTTAAATATAAGTTATAATTAAATTAACAAAGAAATTCTGTCCGGGAAATTTATTAATGATGAAATATGGCATTGTGAAACATGTCCAGCAATACCAACAATCGAAATTTCAATTATACACAAACCAGCCTTCAGCCACAAAGTAAGGGATTTTTTCTATTTGCTCCAACTTAATATTTACCAGAGATGCCCAGCAATTTTGATTGTAGGGGGTTCAGCACTCGATCCATTGCACTTACAGACTGAGCCCAAGTGACCTTGCTCTTGTGCGATACAACGAATGATGGGGGTGGGCCAGGCCACTGTATAACCCACCGAGTCACCAATATCACACCTTACCATAAAAAGATGACAGATTTTCTTGCAGACATCACAGACATTGTCCTCTTTGTTGACGGAGTCTAGAGATCGTCTCTTCACACCTGGTGCTGTGGTAGAGGGGAGATCTGTACTGGCACACATCCGTTTACTGGACTTCAAACCATCCTCTATCAACTGGTCAACCTTCAAACTCTCTTCAGTACTACAATCAAATATAGTGCTTTTCCGTATGTTAACATTATTTAGAGGGCTGCTACTGTGTCAACGAATGCTTTTGGAAGATATGCATGTATTTTAAAACTTTGATGATGAATGTATTCCTTGGTTAAACAAGCTGGATAGCTAGATGGTTCCTCCTTCAAGCTCCATTTTTTAAATTTAAATTTGCTCGCATTCCTGGCTAAATCACCTATTAAGAATATGTCACAGCATAATTAAACGTGTGAAAATTGCCAAATGCACAATAGCAGCTATTTTGTTGTGTTATTATTGGTGGAGGGTAAGGACAAAAGACAGACACCCAGCCAGACCGTATGTCAGCCACACAGGACAAGATTGTTTGTTTGTTTGATTGGGGTTTAACGTCGTACTCAAGGGTATTTCACTTATATGACGACGGATTGTTCACTTCAAACTGTTCCTTGCCCTATTATGGTGGAAAACCGGGAGGAAACCTCGAAAAAATCACACTCGCGATTGCCACATTTTGTGACTCACTCATATACCTGAGGGTCGACAGACGGACTCGATCACGTGAACGGTAAATCGAAGTACCACCAACCACTACACCACGGCCCCCAATATGTTATGGAGCCATGTGTCTGTTATTATGGTAACTCCCTCAGACATGAGCAGCAATGCCGCGAGCTGATTGCACAAGCGGCACAAACCTCCAACCATCATTGTTAAAATGTCTGCCCTCATAGTAGTTAGACGTTGGAATGGACAAGCTAACCTTAGATAGTCAATAGGGATTATTTGATAGAAAATTTCACGCTCTATTCAATGCTTAGCTTTTAAAGTTAACATTCACTTTAAGGAAAATATTTAAGTAACAACTGTATTCATTGCATGGAATGGTAAGTGTTCAGACTAGGTGATATGTAATCAACCATGGGCCCAAATAAACACAGTGAAAGTGGCTTTAAAACCACGTGTACGCAGATATCGAGTATTTAGTTTACAAATATTTTGCTGTGTTTTAAAACTTTATCTCGAATGGACTTCGCTCATATTGATTGGATCTGTCATCATATAAGTGAATTACCCTTCAGTACAAGTAAAACCCTAAACAAAAAAAAACAACCATATTTATTTGCATTCAAAAATACAGAACAATATATTTTGGTGGAAACAGGTTGACCAACACACAAACATTTCATCTCTTCAATTTTCTGTCGGTGTTCAAGTGTTTTTTAGAAATAATATTCAGTTCATTTAATAATATTTGGCTTGTAGCGGAATGTCTCAACCTCTCTCTTAACATTCTCCAATTAATTGGCTCATAATTGGCGTTCGATTGGGACTATCTATTTTTCTCCGTCTTGTTTTCTCTCTCTCAGTCGGTACAGTGTTGGCACTTAAAACCAATGGGTTCGAATTCCGATGGCGGCAAGCACATTTTCCCATCTTCATTTATTTCATATATATAAGCTTTAACCATCACCACACCATCTACTATGATTACATGATATATGTTTAACTCTGTTCCTCTAACACATTTAAAATAACGTACCACTTGCAATAATAATGCTGTGCTCGGTTTTCAACGAATTGCACAGTGAAATAAAGATACCAGTTGTTTAATAGCGTCCTCTGTCCACTTTTCGATAATGAAATATCTATCTATCAGATTATACGTACCCAGTTATTGCAATCAAATTCTGTGTAGCCGACTAACCAATTAGTTTTCGTTTAATATCAAATCTTGTCTCAGTAATGGGTTCAGACAAATTCAATCGTATCCTCTCATTGATAGATATCCTTTAATAACATAGCTCGTACAGATTAGCAACGAACACGAATCTATTATCAGATCATCTAATAATACCTTCTATGGCGTTCCAGTTTCCTATAGTTATAATAACGGCCGAAGCGCAAAGATAACGTAATTGTCTAACAGGAGATTCGTCGAATTGCTCTTCTGGTATACTACATGTAGTGCCTATCGGCTTTGTTGATAAAGGACTAACGCTGTGTATACCGATTCATGTGAATACGGTAATGATTGGAGCGGAAACGAGTTCAAATTGATAGGTATATCCATTTGGTGTTTATTTCTAGATTTTAACAGGATTTAATTTTGTTAAAGAGAGCAGAAATATTTACTTTTGTTTGTTTGAACACAATACAACATATATAAACTTATATTTATATGTACTTTATTAATAATTGGTTGATATTGACAGATATACACGTTTACGATCTCGTACAAAGTACGCTATAAGAAGAACCTGGTCCGACGCCGTTTGACCAGCAAAAACCTGGTCAATCTTCATCGGATAGAAGGCCCAACCAGGTTTTTCCTGGTCAAAAGAATAGGTCGACCATATAAAACCTTGCCACTTTTTTCTTCTTCTGGTCGCTGGTAAAAGTAGAATTTGAAGAGCGACCAGATTTTTCCGAGTCAAAATATACCGAGATCATATAAATCCTGGTAACTTTTTTGACCAGGTTTTTTTCTGTCGCTGGTGTGAGTAGAATTTGGAGAGCGACCTGTTTTTTCCTGGTCAAAGTTATGTCAACCATATAAATCCTGGTCACTTGTTTAACCAGGGTTTTCTTGGTCGCTGGTATATAAGTAAGATTTGAAGAGCGACCAGGTGTTTCATTTATCTAGGCTTATCTTATGAAAAATTATTACCAAGGTTTGGTTTCT
The DNA here is from genome assembly GCA_034783855.1 of Mopalia kennerleyi. Classification (NCBI taxonomy): domain Eukaryota; kingdom Metazoa; phylum Mollusca; class Polyplacophora; order Chitonida; family Mopaliidae; genus Mopalia; species Mopalia kennerleyi. The sequence continues at coordinate 7,043 of JAVFBX010191391.1, forward strand.
CATGGTCAAATGATGCTTAAATCAAATTGTTCTTCGCTACATTTAAAACAAATATTTTATTGGTTGGATCAAGGAAGTGATCAAAATCTTTTTGATTGAAATGTTATCTGAAGATTATAATTCTTGGCTACTTTCTGTGTTTTTCTTGGTCGATATTGTTCATAGAATTAAGTATTTTAATATAATGTGTCAAATTTAAAAAAACATGCAGTGCATAAAGAAATTATTTAACAAAGTAATTATTTGAATTGTTATAATAGGGTTTAATTATAAAACAGGTTTACTTCTAGTGCAGATAGATGCAATGAATGTTTTTATAAAGAAATCTTGCAAGTCTTACTATTCCATTACAGATTACAGAAACGTCAAACATTTGAGAAAATTAACTCATTTTTGGCTGAATGCGCGGGACTACATCAAAACAAAATTTTACTGAAAGCCTAATAATTGTTGGGTTTTTGTAGCTGAATTGTATACCTATAAGTCTGAACCAGAATATTGTATCTAAACGGTAAAATGTGTAAATTGAGGCTGATTTAGCGTTTTAAGGTGCAAACAATTAATACGCGTACATTTGACCTTTCATTAGAAACAAATAGTGTATTTAACCAAAGGGCCTCACTCAGCTTTACGTCATTTGTCCACCTGGGCCCTGTCTTACGAATCATACGTAGCTAACGTTGTACGTAATTACCAAGACGACGCCATGCTTTCAGCACTGGACGTCATGGTAATTACGTCCAACGTAGCCTACGGTTGTTTCGTAAGACAGGCCCCTGGAGTTCAAATAGAACATAAGAGGATTCACCCCTTATAGTTACTGTACATCTCCCTGTTGTGTTAAATATTTGACAATTTATTAGGACAGGTAGAGTACACTGTGGGACACAAAGTAAATGATTTCAATGAAATATTTCCATACTATATTTTCACCTTTTCTATTTTTTCTTCAGACTCCCGGACGTGACTCTGAGCCTAGGGGAGGTGTAGACATGCACAAAGATAGTGAGAGTAAACGGTGTTGTTAAAACCAGTGTAAATATGGACAGATTATATTCACTTCTATACAATCTTGTTCTCTGTAGTATTGTGAAATTTGGAGATGGCCCCTAACACAGAGAGTGACCCTTTATGCCAGTTAATCATTATGCCCAGAGATGATGTGTGCTGGTGTTTTATCCTTTTATTCACTGATTGGCTTTCATAAATCATGTGATTTGGCTTTCATAAATCATGTGATTTGAGCATATATGTATTGTTTATTACTCTGCGAAGGATCTGTTGTACAGTGAAACGTGAAAAGAGCTTCTAGTGCATTCAGATGTCTGCATACTCTATTGATTGATTGATTGATTTCACCTAGCCAGACATTTAACAGAAATAGCTATAGCTCTGTTCGTTTTTGTAATTTTTTTTTATTGCCCTCTGTTGTTAATAGGTTTTCTATTTTGTTTCGACATTGATTGAAATTTCATTGTTTTATTATTTTGTATTTGTTATATGGCTAGGATAGATTTAAAAATGTTACATTCTTTTTCTTTTAGGTAGTATTGTTTTATTTTTTACTGGCAGATATAGTTTCTTGTTTTTTTAGCCCATTGTTTTGACCCACATACTGCATATATTTGGTATTTTGATAAGATTTATCATTTTTCAGACCTATTATTATAATTTAAACCATTTCTGATTCTATCTAGTTACTGTAGGACCTCAAAATTCAATATGAGCTAACTTAACATTGATAGTAAGGTCAAAATACTTGTATCATATTAACACATGCCTATTTTACGACAATTACCCCTTTTACACACAGTTTTGTTTGCATTATTACTAATATGATTGACAGTAATCTGCATATAAACTATTGTAAAAGTTATAATTATACTCGATTGAGGAAGATCACAATCACCTCTGTGACCTCTATTAGCATATTGAATGAAGATAGTTGTGTTAAATTAGAATTCTGTAGTTAGGAAGTGAGCCTCGCAGCCTTCTATATCCTGCTCTCGCTGTTTAGTTCCCCCAGTGAATGCCAGGAATGGCTGGGATGGATTTTGACAGGTTCCACACTTTAGATACCAATTGTCAATGCTTACGCTACAGCGTGGCTGAAATAACACAGACTCTGGCATTAAACAGTATTCAAGCAACAAACAAATGATCAATCTTGTCAGTTCCCATCATATCCACAGATTATGTCTGTTTAAACAATCATTTTGTCAAAGAAATAAAAATTTGTCTTAAATTCTAAGCCAATAAAAACATCTTATCCTTAAAACAAAATTTATAAGCACTATCAAAGTCAAACTCGTCTTAAGTCAGTATTTGATAGCAATTATAAATTTGTAATTGTTTTGTTTGATTTCCTATTATCTCCCTTTTTTTTTGTACTCGCTTTGGAATATTGTCTGTCATGAGTTTGACTTTCTTCATTGTTTCTCCTTAAGACTTTATGTGACTTTATGTGACTTTACTTCATTCTCTAAGTCGGGCAATTTTGCTGTGTCTTGTTAACATCTGTACTCACTGATTTGTCACATTTCCTAAGCTGCTGTGTTTGTCAGGGAAGCAGTCTTAGCCAAAATATCCACCTTTTCAAGTTCTTAACAAAACTGCTACAGATGTGCCCACATCAAAAAGCAAGCCCGAGCGCGGGACAGTGCGGGAGAGCTATAACTTCTTCAAGTTTTTAGTTTAATGTTGTGCTGTACAAAACAACACATAACTTCTGTAACAATCAGACTAAGTGATAATCTGTTCATCATGGAAATAATAAAACTGGTAACTCCCCTTTTGACACAAGTATGCTAGAAGTGGGGTGGTGTTTATAGTGAATGCACAACTCTCTCTCTCCCACTTTGACTACTAGTACTACTGCTTCCCTGTTCAGTTCCTGGCTGTAGTGATAGTGGCTTGGCTGTGATCCAGAAACTGTATGCAGTGAGTTTCCTGTTTAATTAAATCCCCAAATATATGTTGAAAGTAGAGTTATATAGTGAAATCTTTTTATTTTCTAAGTACATTCCTTGACCAGGTTTTGTACAATTGTAGTCTTTACATAACACTTTAAATCCGACAGTAAAATAACTTTTTGATTTGAAGAGGGGTAATGCTGCATTTGATCATGTGGAAAGTAGATTTGTTTTCGTGGACTTTAGATTTTTCTTACTGAACATCATCCTATATGAATATATCAGGTGAAAATTATTAAATTTATATATTACACGAATTGTGTAATAATACATTTTCATAATTGTGTAAAATCTATGTACTTTCTCTCTTCATGTTAATGATGTGTAAGACATATAAACTGTGCTATATTAAATGCTTGATAATTTCAGTTTTGGATTGGTTGACTCTGTATACAAAACAAACCAAAAAGCATGGAGCGCGAAACACCTATATTGTATCGATACACCTTTATATGATCATGCATTGTAAATTGTGACGGCTTTTGTGTTATTACGTTAACTTTTTCACAAGATAAAATCACTGTTGGCGTAAACTGCTAAATGAGAAAAATAAGACTATGTATCAATTAATACAGACCTGTTTTTAATTTCTTTTGATAATCTCTGAAAGACAAAGAACTGGCCTGTTTGTGGAATGGTTGTTTCTGAGCTTTATCCATAAAACCGTGTTATGTCACCTGAAGTCTTAGACATTAACTCATTATACCCATTAGCTTCAGCTATCTTATTAAGTCTTGTTGTGTTCTAATAATTCAATGCGTCTATTGTTAAGGGCCAATTCAAGTAAAAGTGATAGTCAACAATACTGTTTCACTCATCGGTTATTCTGAAATACTAGTAATTATCGGTTTATTGTTTGCTGGGGCTTTGTGTAAATTGAATATAAAAAGAATCTGAAGTGTTTAAACTGCACCTTCTATTCTCATGGAATGTATTTTTTTATTTTTTGGCTGTGGTTTAGTTCATTAATGTAAATAGCTTACAAAATATTGTTTAGTTTAAAAGTTTGTAATTGTATGCCTGTACGTGCATGTATCCATCTGGTCGATTCAACAGTACGATTAGTTTCCTTTTTCAACAGTTTGCAGCAGGAAATGATTTCGGTAAAATATACACGTAGCGACTTCGCCACAGCCGTGTGGTGGAATTACCCTTTAGGGTACAAAGAGGATTACTGATAAAGGGTAGCTGTTGGATATATCTATAATTTCAAAAATATTGCATCTATTTAAACGTAAATCAAATATTTTTATCAAAGGTTTCAGGACAGTGACCCCTGAATCGTAAATTTAAATGAGAGTAAAATACCTGGACCAGTAAACACAATCTCAATTATGCAAGTTATATTTTAGATGATGCTTTGTTATTTACTCCAGGTTTTGTTGCTCCAGAAAATAAACATTTTTTTTTTTTTTGGCTTGATTTTTGAAAATCCGATGAATTGTAAATGGATTCCTTAACTTTTTCTCGGCTGTATTATTATTGAAGTAACCTCTTACATTTTCAACGATTGTTACGCGTACCATGAATTTAGCCAGAAATCACGGAAACAAAGACTTCATGTTATGGCTGAAGGAGTATATACATGTTATTAATTGTACAGCTTAAATTTCAATCTGACGCTAACACATATTTCAATTATTTTGTAAAATGGAAAAGCCCCTAACTTAGGAACAATGTATTAAATCATGAACTTGATCAGTAGAAATTTTATCAACAAAGAGTAGTAAATAATTTGCCCGGATTACTTTGCATATAGTGTATGCTGACCCAAGATCTGTTGACAATGTCTCTGGGAGTTTCAACAGAAGAAAGACAATGGAGTTATTAAACACAGAAATGATTTCATATGTGTTGCTTTATCAGTAAATAAAATTCAATGATAATCTACTGTTTGGCTTGCTACGTTTATTTGTGTGTTTGTGTGTGTTTATGGGGGAGGGGAGGTATCAGATCTCTCATTGCCTTTCGGAACTTATCAATGTACCAAACTTGCTTTGAATTTGTATGTAGATTGGGTATTGTTTTACCTTAATTTTAAAGTGGCATGGCGTAGTGGTTAGCGAGTGCACTTTCTAATGCCTACTTTGATGTACCATTCACGGGAATGAGTTTTCCACCATAAAAGAGCAAGGAACAGTGTGAAGTGGACAATACGTCATATGAGTGAAATACCCTTGAGTATGATGTTAAACCCCAATCAAACAAACAAACATTAATTTGTTCACCCATGTGGCTGGGCGGGACCTTCCTGTTGTCATGGTGCTTTTTGAAGTAAGGAGCAACAAAAAGCTCATCAGTTGTTGCCTGTTGTGTTTCTTCTGTCTTGTCTTAGTTGCCAGTGGTATTCAATTGAGTCTTTTTTTCATACAATGGGCTGTCTCGCCATCATGTGAGTGAAATAATAATAACTTTATTTAACGAGGAAAAAATTACAATCAAATAAAAAAAATTTGCTATTCCCTGTAGCCCTCAATAAATACCGTACTGTACATGTACATCAGTCCTCTAATATTTTGTGGGCCCGTGGCATAGTGGTTAGCGAGTGCGCTTTCTAACGCCTACTTCGATGTACCATTCATGGGATCGAGTCTGCTGTCGACCCTCCGGTATATGAGTGAGTCACAAGATGTGGCTCCGGCAATCGCAGGAGTGGGAATAGAGCAAGGAATAGTGTGAAGTGGACAAGCCGGCCTCATATAAGTTAAATACTCTTGAGTACAACGTTAAACCCTTAACAAACAAATAATTAAACTGAGCCCGTTCAAGACTTTCTCTGATTCAATTCTTCAAAATTATTACACTGTAGAGGCCGCATCCGTGGTTCATTCACTAGCGTGTTGGTCTACTGATCACAGGTTCATAAGAGTAAGTCACAAGGCGTGGCTCTGACAATTGTGGGTGTGGTTTTTAAGTGAAATATTCTTGAGTATGACCTTCAACCCCAATCAAACAAAGTGCAGTGTACAATATTGCAGAGAGCTTCATGTTGCCCTCATTTTCAGAGGAAAGGGGGCAACATGAAGCTGATCCATTTGTGGTGTCTTGTCTTGTCATTGTCCTGTGTTGTCATTCATTGTTGCCAGTGCTATCACTGTTTTTTTGATTGGGGGTTTAATATCGTACTCAATGTCATTTCACTTATATGACGACGGAGCCAGTGCTTTTGAGGGTAGTTTCCATAAACATTCCTCATTAATAAGGAATCCAGAAAGGAATACTGGTCTCTGCAGCTAACATTATATATGGACATGTCATACTATGACTTCCTGTAGGCCTACCTATAAGCTTATACGATTCAATGAGATACGAACTCGCCTCAAAAAGTTACCATGACTGTTATCTAGGTGTAGGTATCATCTGTC
>JAVFBX010191402.1:0-13378 GCA_034783855.1 Mopalia kennerleyi
ACATTCGTCCATAATATACAATGAAAGAATGGCGATCGAAGCATGTCCTTAAAGGGGATGTCTTGTTTTGCTATCAACGGTTTACTAACTTTGGTATTCACTACGTCCACCGGGCTGTCTTCGGAATCTTTAGTTGAGGAGAGATGTACAAACAAGAAAGACCCTCCGAACGCCAGGACTTGTAGTATTGCCAATCTGAAAAATAAGCCGGGTAAATTCGAGAAAAATAATTTGTCAACAAGAACACCGAAGAAGATTTTTCCTCCGCACGTAAATGTTAAGGAAAATGACACACCTTTCCCGGAGTGTTTCTCTGGTAGGATGTTAATAACGTCTCTGGTAATGGCCATGCAGGTACGCCATGCAATTTGATGTAGCTGTCAACAAACAAAGGTAAGTTATTATTATTATTATAGCCTTAAAAAGATAAATCTTAGAATAAAAAATTTAAAGATAGGGAAAGATAAAAACCCAAACCTTTTTGTCGCTAACGGGTTGATCCCGTATTTTATATAGTCGTTTGAACAACATTCGGTCCGCATTACGGATCGGTCGCACGATCCTGCCCTGGTGGTTTGTCCCACGTCGGGCACTGTGCGCGTTTTGCTTTCTAGTTATTGCCTTACAGTTAATTATTGATGTTTTTCTTGAAATCACGTATGCTGCGTTCAGGACTCCTCGTTGCCACCATTCGTGCTGTATTTATTACAACCAATAGTTACCCCACGAGTGGTGATTATAACTGTCCCGAATGCAGACTATCATTTTTTTTTAGTCCCACATATCTTACTTGGGTACAATCAGCGCTATCCGATCAGGCAAAGCAGCAGCTTCTCAAAACGTTAGATAAATGAAACTTAAACCTAGACCGGATACACCGGAGCATTTACTAACTGAATGAAAGACTACCTTGAATATAATGGGGAGTCTGTTAAATCTATGCCCCCACTAGCGCCAGTTAGAGCAGGTTGACGGAATATGAAGCTAAATGTGCAAACCAACAGGGATGCTATTCCGATGTGATGATCAAACAAGCTATCCAACAGTCACTTAGAAGCAAAGCAGGTATGGTAGTAATGAGGTTAGGGCCTAGTACTAGCACTCTTGATTTTGACCAGTTAAGAGTATCACTTAGGCAGATCAAATTTGAGCAGGCATTAGCGCAACCTTCTTTAGCAAAGTCTTTTAGGATCCGCCAAGATGGCGGTTACTACAGGCGAAATAGACGTAATATCGGAATTAATATAGGGTATGGTCGGTCCATAGGCTGACTAACTAGGTTAATTCAATAAAACAGCATTTTGATTAGCCAAAATATACCACTGTGTATAATACGAGTGACTACTGATACGACTAGCCCTGATTTGCCATACGTACATAGAAATTTCAGGGGTCGGGGTGAAGGTCGCGCTCCGGGCAGAAGCTTACAATCGTCTTCTCGGGATACTCCCGCAGAGCCCCAGTGTCACAGGTGCGGTCTAATTGGCGATTTAAAAATAGGCTGTAGAGTTAACTTAGAACATTTTCATTTAAACGAGAGAATACCTATAGGTTTCCATATGTATCGTGTGTATGACTAATTTTCCAAACAGTTTACTCAGAAATACTAACGAAACTTCCGTAGTTAATTGAGGGTGTGGAAACTAAAGCCTTTCTGGACACGGCGCAACCGTTTCTAACGTATGTGAGAGTTTCTACCGCGAACATTTGAACCACTTTCCCATAAAGGAACTCGATCAACTTCTGAAAATCCAATGTGCTGACGGGCAGACTTTGCCTTACTAACGGTACATTGAAGTAAATTTGGCCTTCAAAGATCTGCCAGGCTGTGATCAACCGTGTTTGTTGCTTCTAGTTCCAAACAGTAAGTATACTTATACAGTTCCCATATTACTTGGAACAAATGTTTCACGGCACTTAATGAAAGCGTGGCATGGCTGATGTATACTCCATGATACTCAATGGTACGTGTCATTCCGTGATATTGCGTGAAAGGCAACTAAAAGGCAATGAATTTCGATTTTCACTCGTAAAATTGGCAGATTTCCACCGAATAGTATGATCAATTTTGTTTGTCCACTTGATAACAAGTTACCTTATGAGAAAGCATCGGCTTCTTTCTTTGCATCATCGAAGTCTGCAATACCAATGAACTTGTTGTAACTCCAATGTTAGTTATGTACAGTTCTGATGACGACAGAAAAGCACAGGCCTATGTAGAAAATGTATCGAGTAGGACGAGGATTTTTTCCTCATAATGCCATTGTGTGTGAGCTACAGGCAGTGGAAGTGGAAAGCTTTCCGCCTTCAGGTAAGTCCAAAGCAGACATTGTTGACTACGCAATGATAGCTAAACACCACTAGACTCCGTTAGAGTACGATGAGCTTGCCAAATGTTTCGACAAAATCCTGGAGTCTTTACAAAAATTGATCTAGATATAGGACACAATACGACTGTTAAATACGAAACTAATTTGATCAACAACACTGCTTTAAAGCAACGTCAGCGGATAATTCCCCCATCTGTATATAATGATGTTAGTGACCATTTAATGCAGCTTTTGAATAGTGGTGTAATACGACCTTCTCATTCACCTTGGGCGTCGAATATTGTTCTGGGTCGAAAAAATGACTCCTCGCTAAGGTCGATTATAGGCAACTGAATAGTATTACAATCAAGTATGCGTATGCTCTTACCTTGATTGAGGAATAGTTTGCTTTTGATCTAAAGAGCGGGTATCATTAAAGGACAAGACCACCCCAAAACCGTGTTGTACATAAGTAAAACATTTTCTGTCAAATGCAATACAAAAATTCTGATGTTCCTAACCCGATCATAACTCTAGTTACCATCCATTAAAGAGGAACATCGAAACCACTTGAATCATCGAATCCTATGTACAGCAGACTTCACTGATCTATCATTGGATAGTTCAAAATTGGCTGACCAACCATAGTGCAGGAAAACTTTAAGGATGCTCTAGCTGTCCTACAGAGAGTTTTTACATTTCGCCGTTTCACTTCTAAACTACCGGTACTGTGAATTTTGCAACACATGTATATATATTCTGAATCGTCTTTGTCTGCAGAACAATACTAAGTAATGGTAAGTATTAAAACTTCACAACCATTGGAATTGGTTCGCACTGATGTTTTAATATTACAAGAATGGCAAATTTCAGCACATTTTGGCCATGAGAGACCATTTCACAAGGAATGCTGTTGCAGTCCCAACGCAGGACATTGCAGTAAAGACTACAGCAAAAGCCATGTTCAACCACTTAATCGTGCATTACGGTATTCGTCTCCGGCTCCATTCTAACCAGGAAACAAGCTTTGGAAGTAAGGTTATCAAGGATAATTGTCAGGTGTTGGGTATTCAGCACAACTCCTAACCATCCTATAAGTAACAGGATGTGTGAAACATTACGTTACAGAATCCAAAGAAGAGCGACTGGAAGTTTCATGTCGATCGGCTTGTCCCTGCTTACAATTGTACTTGCCATGAAACGACAGCACCATTTTTGGTCGATATCCTAGGTAACCGATTGATAATGCCTTTGGAATAGATGGTGTTGTTGAGTCTTAGACGACGAACCAGTATGTTGCTGCTCTTCGCAATCGACTAATGCTGTACGAAATGGCGACACGTTTCATAGATGGGCTACGACCGTAAAGTCGGAAGAGCAACTCTACAAGTAGGCGATCGAGTCTTTGTAAGGAAACTGGCTTTTGAAGGTAATCGATGGGAGAACGATGTGTAGGCTACATTGTTTAACGCGACCCCAATGTAAACATTCCAGTATTTGATATTAAAAAGGAAGATTGTACCGGTATATCCCGTACGTTACATAGAAATATTCTTTTCCAATAAGCATTATTTCAGGTACTGACCTAGTAGCACTAAAAGGTGTGAAAATACTCCATCCAACATCATACGGACTTTCAGTAGCTTTGGATGAGGATACATCCAACCAGGAATATATTGCAAATAGTTTTCAGACACCCGAATCTTGCTCTGGAAACTTCGAAATGCAGTATTATCCTTTGGTAAGCACAGAAGACGATGTAGTTAAGGAAATCTTCTGTTTCTTAAGGGTCTTTAGTATCTTCGGAGGATCTTTTGCCATATTGGATGAGTTCGGGTGAGAATTTGACGTCCGAAACTAAAAATGATTTGCTAAGATCAGTGTCTTGCACGCATTGGTCGACTCGAATATTTCGCAGGAAATGCGGGTTGGGGTATGTGGAACAATTTTGTTTTTAGTACGTACATATTCCAGAGCAATTATCGTCCAGAGCAGCACACCTACCGACGAGGACGAGAAGACGGTGGACGAGCAGACGGCGAATGAGAAGATGAAGTACAAGAAGACAGTGGACGAGAAGACGAAGGACGTGCTGAGGGACGATAAAACAAAGGACGAGCCGGTGGACGTGAAGACCGTGGGCGAGCTGGAAAAGCCAGAAACGGTGCGACCAACACACGCCGGTTCGCGTGTGATGAATGCTGGAGATCTTTTACCCGACATTCGGATTTAAAACAACATCGGCGCGTGATCCACAGCGATACCCTGATGAAGCACCATATAGTAAGCGGCATCGGGTGAGCCTGCAAGCGGGCGGTAATGCCGTAATAGCGGAGGCATTACAATCTACCCACGAACCTCCAAACACCTAGAGCCTCTACGAGCGAACAATACCAGCCTTATGAACAGATGATGAAGGAGGAGGTATCACGCCAACCCCTTGAAGAACCGGACCAACTATTACAGCACCCGGTATCCCCTCCAAAACCATTCCTGTACTCCATGGCGGCACACCCAGCGTCCTTAATTGCAGATGTGAGAGAGCCGGACTTCGTCGCCCTCCATGAGTGTGTGTTTCACAATAAAAATATGATATTTGACGACTTAATCGAGGAAGGTATCTCTATACCCCACGACGATATGACTTCGAAGCCTACCTTCAACCTTGGGAGTTTAGTATATTGAACTCAGACTCATACAGATACATAAAATCCAAAAGACGAACGACGCCACACCCACCACCACCACTGAAACCGTATGGATCGATCGACATATACCAATGAGCGTCAGTGTCAACTTCAACGTACCTGGCTACCAGCAGCCTCGGCGTTTGTCTCCGACGGTGACCCCTACAAGTTTATGGCAACTTGCATCGAGTACCTCAACGAGATTAGCGCTGTGAGTTACAACCGCATGCTGTTGATGTTTGAGGGGCAGTATGACTTCATCATGGGGAAGAGTACATGTACCTCTACGTGGCACATCTACAGATGTTGACGTACGTGGTTAAAAAAGCAAAAGAAATTCCAGCCACGGCAAATGGGTAAAAGCTTACGACTGCAAGCTGCTCGTGGTAACACCTACATGGATAGTCTATTACGCTTAGGGGACACCTGTCTGCCACTCAGAGAGGCCTTCAACAACACACTGAGAAACACGACACTATACAGGGAGGAGAAAGCTTCACTACAACACGGGTGGTCTAGGGAAGGTATGACGACCCTCAACCATTTCGTCGTGTGTTACAACAACCTCGATGTCGACCCGTTCATGGAAGCCGCAGAGAAAATGGCAACCTTCTATCGGGACCTAAGGGTAGATGTATTCAAACAGTGCATCAGCATTCCCTGTTTTACACTACGCTACGTCTTTCAAGACCTCTCGGGGTTTTTTTTCACTGGCGGAGAAACGAGATGCAGACAAATACACATGTTTGAGAGACAACATCGTCGGTGGGCCTTCGATCATTTTCACCCGTCATCACGAAGCCGCACACGTGGTGGGAAACTGTGTCACAAGATTGTGGGTTTACATGCGCGTTGACGAGGGGTCACTTTAACACCGGACGGAGGAAAAACAGCCGAATAATTACGTGCTGAGACGCTCCACAACGAACCCTACATCCGACACTTGGGCTACGCTTACATTGATGTATAGGAATGTCAAATTCACGCCGACCGTCAACGCGTCCCTGCTTTGGCGGCCTTTTTGAAGACCCGCACCCATCCTCTCCACCGCTACCAGACCCGACCCCATCAACACCTTTAAGGCGCTGTCCGTGTGAATGTCCTGTTTGGTTTTGTGGAGTGGGACATACAAGTACCCGATCACCTTAAACCCACGTTCACCGAGTGTTCACCCATCTTTAATAACACCACGGTCTCCCGAAGGACATCGGCCCCCACATAGGCATATGCTGAGGCGAGACCAACACCGCCACCGACACCGTAAGCACAGAGACCAACAGCTTTGGAACCACGTCAACGACGAGGTGATGTCAAGCCTGATTACCCTAGCCTCTACTTCCACCACTAGAAGGAATGCACAATAACAACACCCCTTCACATATCTTGTCGAAGAGGCGACGGGGAGTGACAGGTCGTTCTTTACCTGAGCTGTGATCCAACACGCCGCCAGGTTGATTCATTCCACCCCGGATCGGATCGTGTGGTGTTACGCGAAGTGGCAGCCGCTGTACGACACAATTCCTTGAGCGCAAGGTAGTTGCAGACGTTAAGAAACAGAAAGGTCTCTGCGGCGACCGCCATGTGGCTGTGCTGGTTTTTAATCTCGTACTTCGACGTCTGTCGGTGTACCCGGTAGGGGTACATCTACGATTCACTATGTTGAAGTCATACCACCCTGTGTTGAAACTTAGGATTGGGACTTATACCAGAGAGCCCATCAGCATGCAAAGTTGGCTTAGGTTTAGGTTGAACTGGTATCTGAGTTGGAATGCGAGCGTCTAACACAGCTAACAAGCACACTTCAATCAGCTTGCGTTGGTAACCCACACACAACGCTGATCTCGTTGCAAGTTGCCATCAACTTGTAGGGGTCACCGTGGGAGACAAATCATCGAAGTCGCTGGAAGTCAGGTACGTTCGAATTGACACTGATGCTCCTCGGTATAGGCCGATCAATCCATATGGTTTTACTGATGGTGTCGACATCAGATGGTAGGAAAAAACGGCCCGGTGCGAGAAAAACAGATCGTCGTGGGGTATAGAGATGCCTTTCTCGATAAGGTCGCCAAATATCGTAATGGTGTTGTGAAACACCGCCAGGGTACGGCTTCGAGAAAGACACGTCACATGTTTTCTGACGGCAGTGGTGGCCCTGGTCCTGGTAAGCGTACAGGCCCTGTCCTTCACATAGATAAAGTGTCCTTCGTAGAGGTTGAGCGCCATCGTGGAGGTGTGTTGACCCAGCGACTAACGTACGCATACAGCGTGTCGAGCTTTGTCCTCGAGCGTGGGTTCGTAGACTTCAATATTGAGGTGCAATAATTTCACTGCACGGTCTAGTTGACTGAAGGGTGCCCCATGAAAGGGTTTGGCCTCCATCTCAACATCGGTCTAGTACAACTGGAAGTAGCGCTTCGCCTGGCGGTGTTGCAGGCTGTATGTGGTGCTACATCTAGGCGGATAGCCAGACAGTGAAAGAAACAGAGGTTGTCTTTGTATGGACCGTGGGCGCCGCTGACTAGAGAACACAGGCCGCTGTTGATGAGTAAGTAGTCGGGGAAGACCGTGGTTGTTGGTGCACCTATCATGATCTCGGGCAGTTTGTTGATGTAGAACACGACGTTAGTGACGTGTTCTACAAACCACGCCGTGTCAGGGTTTTGAAGTCGACCTCACCGCTTCGTGCGTTTTTTAGGTAGTATTCTCCTTCACAAGCGATGTTAACGTCGCCCTATTCTGTATTAAATGTGGATTGGGTAACACGCGGGCGTTGTTTATTCTGTCGTAGTTATACCGAAGCTGGCTGGTTTCACGATGCCGCAAGATAAGTCCGTAGGCAAGGTTTAGCTTAAAGAGTGACGTGTGGTTTTCATAAATGGCTTGTATAAATCGACCCAAGACTGTCTCTCCGTTTAGCCGAAAGATATACTTATTTAAACAGGGTGATATTAATAACCCTAATAACTATAGGTATTGCTCTTTTGAGTATTTTCTGTAAAATATTTACAACAATTATTAACAGGCGTTTAATCACGTGGGTCGACGACAATAGAGTAATATTAGAAGACCAGGCTGGCTTTAGAGTTGGTTATTCTACTGTCGACCATATTTTCACATTGTATGCATGTATAGAAAAGCACTTAAGTAGAAACAAAGGTAAATTATATGTTGCTTTCATAGATTTTAAAAAAGCTTTTGACAGTGTAAATAGGAACAAATTGATGTTATTATTATCTCATTATGGACTTGAGGGGAACATTCTAAACTGTCTTAAATGTATATATAATGAGGTAAAATCATGTGTAAGAACTGGGACTGTTTCCACAGACATGTTTCTTTGTCCCAACGGTGTACGACAAGGGTGTGTCTTAAGTCCCCTTTTATTCTCACTATTCATCAACGAATTAAATATCAATGTATGTAAAGAAGGAAAAGATGGGGTACAACTTACTCCGGACCCTACCGAACTTTTTCTCCTACTGTTTGCTGATGATGTCGCGCTTTTGTCTTACACAACAGCAGGACTGCAGAATCAGCTAAACACACTTAATAAATATTGTAATACATGGGGTCTAGAAGTTAATCTAACCAAAACAAAAGTCGTTGTATTTAGAAGGGGTGGGAGACTAACTAAATATGAAAAGTGGTTCATTGGAAACAAGCGTCTCGAAGTTGCAACCAGTTATAAATATTTAGGTATAACGTTTTCACCTAGGCTCGGCCATAAGAAAACCGTGACAAATTTATCTTCACAAGCGAAAAAAGGCTTGACTGAAATTTTACGAACAATGTGGCATTTAGGAGATATGCCTTATACAACATTCTTTAAATTGTTCGATACACAAATCAAACCTATTTTAACATATGGCTCTGAATTATGGGGCTGGCATTACTTCGAGGTTATTGAACATGTTCAACATCTAGCCTGTAAACGCTTATTGAAATCAGGCCGAAGTACTCCAAATGTCATGGCATTAGGTGAATGCGGGCGACACACATTGTATTGTTGTACAGCTCTCAAATGTATTAAGTATTGGTTGAAAATCTTAAATTTACAAAATCATAGATATCCAAAGATAGCGTATGGCATGTTGGTCAACCTCGACAAACAGGGCAAGCAAAATTGGGCAAGTAATGTGCGTCAATTGATATTTAGTTTAGGGTTTGGGCAGGCTTGGGTTAACCAAGGTGTGGGTAATGAGGAGATATTTCTATCACAAGTAAAATTAAGATTACTCGATAACTGTAAACAAAACTGGTTATTCAAAATCTCTAATAGCAGCAGATACAACATTTACAACCAGTACAAGACAAACTTAGAGTGTGAGATATACCTAAAAGAATTAAATGTATGTAAATTTAGAAAACAGTTAGCAATGTTGAGGGTGGGAACAGCCGGGCTTATGATCGACATTGGTAGGTTTAGTGACATACCAAAAGAATTGAGAATCTGTAAATTATGTTCAATGAATGTAGTAGAAAATCAGTTCCATTTTATCCTTGTATGCCCAATTTATGAAGATTTACGTTATGATATTTTGCACCATAACAGTATAATCAACAGTATAATCCATTAAATCAGGTGCACAATTAAGCGGCGATATTGCCAAAATGAATTTTTGAAAAGCGACCCCGCAAGCACAAGCTGCGTTAGGCGAGGGGGAAACCCCTTGAATAAAATCATATATTTGAAAACATGGCCGAGAAAGACGTGTTGTATTGGCCAGTTTTCAGTAATTTACGAATAGCACAATCTAAAAGGGTGGATGAAGGTGAGAAACTATGCATTGGCAATTTGAGCTATTCGGATTTATTTTCTTAACGCTGTTTCTGTGAAAAGCATTTCAGACATGATGTCTTGCCGAAAAACGAGAATGTGAAAGGCAAAGGGCATCTTGCTGTATCGTCAGTATAGCATATGCTATATATACTGACGGTACCTGGATCTACTCAACAACATGAACATACGGACGTGGCCCATTTTCAGGGTTAATCAAGTTTATTACCTGTTGACGAGATTTAATGGTTGGTACTGGGTTTTTTTTACTTATTTATCTTTATTTTATTTTTTTGGCACAAACATTAAAATCGATTCACACGTTTAAGTGAAATGCTCGGCATCTTTTTACATAATTCTTTTCAATTGATCAACTGTACAAACAATACACATGCAGCAATGTTACTTTGTTGAAACTGAAAGTAACACCCATACCCTGCTCTTATTCATTTGTGCCCTTTAAGATATCGGCTTTGTTCTTGTGTTCTGAAGCGTGAAACGGTTGTAATTGAAGACTATATTCACAAATAATGTATCTTATTTTGATGGTTCAACATAAATTACCTTTCAAGTTACTACATAATTTGATGATCCGTCCATCAAATGCGGTCTCTATGGCACTAAACATCCACTTTTGAGTCTAACAGTTTGGATACTAAATATTTCTTTTCTTACCCTGAATACTCATTTTATCATATGTATGGAGTTTAAGAAAAGAAATAACCCACCCAAATCAAAATAACCCAATTGCACTCACCTAATTTAATATTAACCGTTCTGCAACAGTTTTATTGAACGAAGAATGCATCCTCATTTGGTAACTTAACATAAGTTACGTTTACTCATATAAACTAGAAACCGGGAGATAACTCTGTAAATTGCAATCCAGTTCCAAAGGGAGCTATTCAGTCTAAAGTTTGGCATTTCACCTGGTCATGGGATTCAGACTGCCTGTTAACGACAGAGAATTACTGTTGACGACAGAGAATTACAAAAAAGACAAAGTACGGTCTTGCTGGGTTCAAAATCCCCTCCCCCAGCAGGATCATATTTGGAGGTGAAGCGCCAGTTTTAAATAATGTAAATGTGTATAACATAGAACAATTAGGCATATACTTAATCATATGTTCAATGTGTTTGTAGTCAATCATTGAATGCCCATTTTAAACACTTCAGATTGTATTAATTAACTTCCGAGGACTATGGAACCCAAAAATGCAAACAATACATTTTATTTCTTATTAATTCCATTTTTTTCAAGTTTCAAAGTTTTTATTTCATCTCCGCCGAATTTACATATTTGTAATCCTTGTTATCTAAGCTCATGTATTGACACAATGTTTTGACTTATATTCACGTCATACTGAACGGAGAATATTAATTTTCTCAAAATTACCCAGGGCATCTAGCAAGGCTGTGAAGGGTAAAACGTCTCTCTTATTACCGTATTAATCCGTCATTTTTCAATAAAGTCCAAAATCTTATAAAAATGCACCACAATTCAAGAGTTGGGTAGTCATAGTTGTTTTGTGTTAATGACAAAAATGACGTATGGGTGGTCGTACGTGACCGCAATAACCCTGGGCAAATTACAGGCGAGGGATATAAACTAAGTCAATATGGGCATTTACCACAGACTGTATGCTTAGCAGCGATTTTCTGCCTCGTTATTTTCGGTAAGAGGACCTACATGGAACCTTAACAGCTGGAAATTTATTATGCAGACGGAGATTAAAGAGAAAACGAAAATCTGGAAACTTTCGCCAGCAACACGCTTTAATGATGAACGACCTCTTCGCTCTCTCAAAATTTAACAAATAACAGCCAATTGGCTGCCACAAAAATTGCTTTTATGATAACAGCACATATTTATCTCGCCTCAAAGTATTGTCCTCCTCCAATCTTCTCTACACGGTAATAATCACCGGATTGGTGATATTTTTTAATCATGAGCCAGTGTCAATAATTGGGCATTTTAAACCTGGCCAGGGTAAAACACATTTACATTTGTTTGTACATAAATCATCGAAATTAAGCTGTTTGGAGGATTCGCTTACAAGAACATAAATCATAGAAATAGGTTTGTTTCGGAGGATTCGCTTACAAGATCATAAATCATAGAAATAAGTTTGTCTGGAGGATTCGCTTTCAAGAAGCAAACGATACATCACGAAGCAAGTGATCATCGTATGTATCAAAACCGTATGCATCTAATCATCCTTTTCCCCGTAAACATACTAAAACTATATAGTAGCGCAGAAACCCCTATCTTGGATAACTTTTCGAACACATATAGTCACGTTTCAAATTTTAATGTCGTTAAAAATCCCAGGATCAGATATTACGGTCACCTTTTTTCTCCTTAGCGTTTGTTGTTTTTCTTTAATTAGCGTTATTTTTCTATTGTAAATAATTTTAATCAGGCTGTAGCGAAAATATCAAATACATCGTAAAACAATGGCGAGATAATAAGAAAACTCAGGAAACTGTCATTTTCATTAACCAAAATCAGACTTATTTATACTCGACATGATACTTTAAATATTCCATTATCATACCCCAAAAATTGTGTGTATTTAAGCTCAAAACCCACCTTGAAAGTTCACAAAAGACAAAAACCCTTGTAGTCATGCGTTCCAAGGGAACAGAGAACAAGAGACAAGCAATCAGAGATTGTTTAACAATATGCCACCCACCCCCGCAGTCCACCCAAGACACACGTAATTACATGCAGTGCACCAATAATTAACCTAATGAGGGTAATTTCACACTGTGTTATGCAGAAATTTGCATAATCCCGTGACTTTTTTCAACATTGAACATCTGCATATACAGAAGAATGCAATATGCCAGTTTAAAAAATCTAAGTCATAGGGTCTGGACAGGGCTATTTGCATAATTTATGCAGAAACATTGCATATCTGCGTATATAAAAGAATGCCGTATGCAAGTTTTAAAAGCTTAAATGAAATAGTAATCAAGATACAGCCCGGACAAGCTTCCTGGACATACGGAGCCAATTTGCATAATTTATGGGGAAATTTGTATAATTCCTTGATTTTTTTTCTACGTTGCACATCTGGGAACATAGAAGAATGGACAATGCAACAAACAAGAGTGAAATTCATATCGTAACTTATATTGAGCTGGTCTTTGCATGGTGTGTTTATTATTGACAGCTCTATGCATTTATGAGTTCGCTCACCATATCACTTTATTATTATAGCATATCCAAACTCGACAAAAAGTAAACCACAACAGTATCGATGACTCAAATGTCATCTGTTTTACGTGTTTTGACCAATCAGTTGTTAAGGGAATTATTTAAGTGGCATTAAGAAGCCGAGAGGAAACCATCTCCCTCGCTGCCACTAAGCCACCGCCGCGGATCCGACAACAATGCGAAATTGACATATATCGGGGTTGTAGCTTTATTTACCGCTTTCACTGGAGAACGAGTTCAAGTCCGCCCATAGACCATCAGGTACATGAGTGTGTCCCACGATGTGGCTACAGCAATCGCAGGTGTGATTTTAACAAGGTTTTCTCAAATTTTTCCACCGTATTTTATTCAACACACAGTCTGTAATGGACAATCCATCGTC
>JAVFBX010191413.1:0-13378 GCA_034783855.1 Mopalia kennerleyi
TATATCGTGGCAAATTATAGCGTGGTTACATTGTATTGATATATGTCCGTTCGCGGGAATTAATTTTCGCGCAAAATATGTAACCGCGAATATCGCGAAAATTAATTCCACGCGAAAATTAAGTACTTTACAGTATCAAGTATGTCATTTAAGTGATGGGAACTACCTTTGTGTAAATTACTTAACATCACATGCAGTATAGGAGAGAGTAGATACAGACACAGTACTTTTTGAGATATATGATCTTACATAGGTCACAACCTTCAGTGATGGTCACGACAAATTGTCATGTTATGTGTTACAGTCATGTACAGTAGGAGGACAAATCTATCAAATGTCAACCTGAATAGTTTGATCATTTTTTTAACTTGACACCATACTCTATGTCAAACTGACTTATCAGTGGAAATTCAAATAATATCAAAATATGTAAAGTACTCATGATACAGCCAGGAAAAATTAAAAGAACTCATGAAGATACAGCCAGGAAAAATTATAGCTTGTGAACATGCAGCAGCTATTTCACCAAATAACATTATTAACTTACCGATCAGCAATAACTCTTGTAGATTCATGTTTCCAAAGAGCTAGCATAATTTCAGATGTATTACACTCATCTCCACAAATGTTCAACATCCCTTCCCAAACACGAGATAAATCTCTCAAATTGAATATATAATGAAACTTAGCTGGAGTCGGCAACATTTTAACCTGAAAACAAAAATCAAATAAAATGACTTAAAACACAAACAATGTGTCATATCCTAAATTAAGTTCAAGGCAATCAATAATACCCCAAAAACTGTGCAGGTCTACTGGTCTTTTAATTTACATATAGGAGTCAGTAACTTGGATTAGTTTTCTTACCTTCACCATTTGCCAGAGGACTCGTGTGGCTGGCACGAGGAGTTTGGTGATTTCACAGACTGGTTCAGCAAAGCGAGATGAGCAGAAATAGCCACAACCAATGATACCTGCCATATAAATAAATTTATCTCAACATTTTTATTCAACTTTTATAATAGCATATTGAGTATTAGATATTGAGTTTTATTAAATCCTTTGAAAAGAATTTCATTATTTCAACTGTATCTGCCATGGAGGCATGGGGTTGTATGTGGATAACTTGATTGGCCAATTCTATGACGTAAATTTTATTATACAAAAAAAAAACAAATTGGTTTCAAAACTGACTGAAATAAACAACATGCCGGGTGCCAGCGAATGACTGACTGAATGACATGCCCATTTATTTATTTTTTTAAATTTAATCGATTCCCATATTCCCTTCTTTTTCTTGCCATGATCATCTTTTTTTTTAATATAACTACTATGGTATAAAACTAAACTGACCAAAGATCTTGTCAATGGAGTTGTTTGATGGGAGAGTACAGTTAAAGATTGAGAACTGTCTCTTGAGTCTCTCAGGGATATCATTCCTGCCACCTCCAGGGTGAATCATGGCCGATATCATCTGTATGTCCACTAAAGAGATCAACTCCCCAGGTTTATCCAGACTGTACATTCCTTTCATCTCCATCATCTGACGAGTGATCTCGTTTGTCACCTACGAACAATTAAACAATTCTGATTACGTGGAAATAACAATTTATCATATAGAAAACATTTGTCAAGTACCACCTGAAAAATAAGAACAATAGAAAATATTAAAAGCCAGGAAAGAGTAAGGTCTTTAGTTTTGTAATTAACAGGATTCTTTCCTTTGAGTTATGGACAGAGGTTATTGACACAAAAATGTCAGACAAAAAGAAAAGCTTAAACAAAAATCAATGTTTTGGTAGAAACTTTAATATTAAGGTCTTGCTGTACCCTTTCGGTTAAAAAACTACAGTTGTGTCTCTTTTATTCGAAGTTAACTATTCAAAGTTAAGAATATTGAAACAATTAATTTGAAACACAAAATCAGACTCACCTGATCTCCCCATTCGTTTATGACAGGCATGTTAATATCATCCACAAATATAGTCATTTTACGTCCACCAGGCGGCCCATAGGTTGTACCAACTCTCTTCTCTACATAGCTTTCAACTGTCCTCTACAACAAAGAACACTAAACATCACACAATGTCCATTACAAGCATTATCTACATGCACATTTCCATTTTCTCTTGTAAGTTTTCATTGTTTAATAAAGATTTTTTGTATAAAAAAGTAAGTTAAGGTATATTTTACCACTATTTTGTAAATACCCATTATGTGAACAAGAAATTTATACGTGCAACAATGATATCGTAATAAGGGATAATAATGATTAAGACAAACATGAGACATTTAATCTATTATTCATCATTTAAAAAATCCTTACTGCTGACATTATAAACCCCAAGCATTATTAAATTCCTTGAAGACAATTAACATGGATCAACTAACCTGAAACATCATAGGAGTTGAAGCTGAGGAGAAATTAAAACTCTTGCCGAGATGTTTGTCAGGATTGTAGGCAGCCAAGTAACCTTTAATCATCACAGTCTTAGCTGTGCCCTGTTCACCAATTAGTAAAACAGCCTACACAAAAAAGGAAAACTTTGTCAAGGAAACTACAATTTGATTCACCTGTGAATGATAAAGGGAATTATAGCGAAAAAGTTAAACTAGCGGGAATTGATTTATTCTTCTAACATGTAGATTTGTTTATCTTGCAACTAAAGGAAGCGAGGGGTTGCTAACTCAGGCTTCAAAATAACATTCACCAGGCTGATCCAAAATTCTATCCACACCTTTAAGTGGCAGAAGATCAATTTTCTGATCATCTTGAAACAATCTCAGGGGATCAATTGCTCACCTAATCTGATCATCTAGTTTTATAGGAAAAAACGCTTCTAAAATAATATCAACACATGCTGAATTGTTTTTCTGTAAACAGACATTTAAAGGACCTTCACCGGCCTATTTTCTCATTTTGTGAGTTTTTTCTTATTGATTTACACGCTCTGCAAAATTCTGATTTATACCTGGACTATTGACGAATTACTAGACAAAAATAAACTCAACATGCACTTGCAAACCTGTTTTTGCAGTATGCTAGTTACAAGGGTTGAATCTATTTCTATTAAAGCCCGAGATATCCTTTCACTGATCTGCTGAAGAGCACAAAATGATCAAAAAGATTCTTAAATTAAATTCAGGCAATCGCCAGATGGCTGATTGGTTCAACTTTTTCAAAACCTCGACTGGTAAGTGGAAACATTTGAGAATATCTGATCAGACAGAGATTGACAGACCTGAGCATTCATTGTACTGATTGAAATAGGAGATCAGTCAACTACTTCAGTTGCTTTGAGTCACAGACTCTCAAGAAAAACTCAACATTTCCGTTCTCAGATTCCTTGTCTGCTTTACAAACGTTATCTTTGTTTTCGGTGCAAAAATGTCCACCTATTGTATATGACATTTTACATCTCTGTAATTCTATGCTCTGTCAAAACATATGTATTATGTTCGAATGGATTCCCAGTCATGTGGGTATAAGGGGTAACGAGTGGGCAGATACCCTGGCAAAACAGGCTCTATCATTCTACGTTACCCTATTTCTTATAACATGAGCGAGGGATACAATGCCGTCTACACTACTGAATGGGCGTTTCGCGCTTCTAGTTAATGGACTTCTGGTATTATACTATATGGGTGATAAGATGGTTACCATTATAGAAAACTTTTCACATTATATTGAATTTTTAATTTATTGTAGTAATAAGTATAACGGGGAAGGGACCTGTGCTCACTTCTGCTCTAGTTACCGTGATTGTTTAATGTGATTTAAACTGATTTTGAGAACAAACTTGTGTAAAGTCTGCAAAAACTTAATGTAAGCCTGGTTTACATACGATCGTGAATAGTTGATCGTGAAACGTTAGAGTATGTTCTCAGTCAACCCAGGGCTAGGTAACGATCAAAGGTCAGGATAGTCAGAAGAATTTTGTACAGTTTGATAAGATTAACATTTGAGACATTATATTAACATTTAAAACTTATAGAACTTTTCCTGAATTTTACCGTTTACATAATTATATTGTGCATGGCCGATATTGTTAGTCGTGATGTTGGACTTGTGGGGTGTCGGAATAGCGAGTTGTCGGACTTGTGTTGTGTCCCTCCGTGTGGCGCTAGTGTGCTGTCTGACTTGTAGGGTGTTAAACTACTACTAAGCACCTGTTTGTACGTACAACACTTACTGACACACGGAGAGAAACAAAATGAAACGAAAAGCAACTTTCATATCTGAACTGTATAATTATATAGTTTTATTCCAATGACTCAATTTATCGAATTATTTAAAATAATGTCATTCCGCCTTTTTAGAAAGTGTGCTAAATTCTACAATACTGAAGTGTAATTGGCAACACCCGCCATGTTTATATTGTATTTCTGACCGCGGTCGTAGTCAACACATCGTTAAGGGGGCGGGCTTATATTGCCATAAAATGAATCTTTGTATTCAAGATAGATATGCTAGAATAGGGTGTACGCTTCCAAAAATTACAGAATATCATGGAATGAAGATCTAGTTTGGAAAAATAGCCAGTGACGAAGAAATAAATCTTATTATTTCCCTTACTCAATTTGTGCGACATCAGATATCTGACAAACACATAACAGACAGTTAGTTATATGGTGGGCGGAAGCTTGACGCTTTGTCATTCACCGAAATAAAGCAACCTCTATCGGTCATTGGACGAGCTCTGTGGCTTGTTTACATTGTAAAGTGATGTGTATTTCTTAGTCACCAACGGGCCAATACGAGATTTCATGGCTGATTGATCTTGATTCCATTGTTTCGTCGGCCAGTTGCATTTAAAGAACTTTATTTGTTCTAGTGTATGCCCTCTCACAGTGTAAGCGTTTAGTCTCAACACACCCATCTGATATCGTATAACGAATTCAATTCCCGTGGACGATAAATCGGTAGATATCCCAGCAACCAGTGGATGTTTGTGAGTGGTACTTTTTCTACCACAATGGTGCTGACCAAAGATTCGAAATTCGGACTTAATGGACATAACATCGGCGTTTAATCTTTAAATTATTTCTCGTTTTGTTTTAATTATTTCTCGTTTTGTGTATTGCTGTTTTATTTGGCGTAATTGAATACCGGACATGGTATCATGTCACAACTTCCCAGTAGATTTCACATGTACCTTGAAAATTGGGTTTTCTGTAAAAGCACATATGACTTTTGACTAAATTTTACATCTAACGTGATAAATAGGCTTCCTAGAAAAATATACATGACTTCCAAGAGAATTTCACATCCAACCTCTGGTGCCTTCCCCACAGAGAATCAACAGCGGGTCACTGACGCCTCAGAATCGGAACAGAAACAATTGTTGAGCAGAGACCGAATTTGATATATAATGAATGAGTTAACGCTAGACTCTTGGATGGGATTTCCCAGCGTTAAAACTGATCCTACTGTTCGCTTTGTATCATTTGGATATTCACCTTGTACGATTGAAACAGTCACTATCACGCGGATTTAGGTAGACACTGTACATTGAACTGTGATGGCGAACACCCAGTCGTAAGCGAAGAATGTGTTTAACAATATCGTTTTCTGATTATATATGATTCTTCGTTTTCTGATTATATATGATTCTTCCTTACCTTTATCTTAATCTACTATCCGTTTTTCTACTTAGTAACGTGTTTTTGGGTTGTTAAAGTATGTCGGGTACATCATTGGTGCACACACTGTATAATGGGAGATCTTTAGCTGGTATGGGATACATAGACGCGGTTTTGTCTTATAAAATATTGATATGGTAATAACTGAAAATCCTCCTTAGTGCCGACATTCACAGAAAACCCGTCTTGGGGCTGTGATTTTGATCTCAAAGTATTACTCATATATAGAAATGTCTCTTCTATTAATGGTCATGGATGTTGGTCATGGAAGCTTTCAGTCATCTCCTATACAAATACGTTTCTAGGCGTAACGTTGATTTTCTGCCGCCATAAATACCACCCAAGCAGATGTATTTTAGTATTGGCAAATGTTTTAACATATAGCCAATACATATTAAACAACATTCTGTCCCGATATGGTTTCTTGTCTTAACAATTTAAAATTCGATCATTTTTAGATGCCATATTTCAAGACGTTCAAAAATGAAATGCGTCGTTAATAAATAGTGTTTCTTGGGGGTGAGATTTTATCTGACTAGTTACGTTCGAGTCGGTTAGAAAAGTGTTACATTAACATTGGTAATAAAGCTGTCAAGGATGGACATTACTCAACAGCGACCAAACAGATAGGAGCCATTTCCCAATACATCTGGCAACTGGCTTTTAATTTATGACGGTTTCACTGCCACCTGTTAAGGCGATTGATGTTGTCTTTAAAAATATGAAATGCAGGTAAATGTTAATAAAACATTTCGACCTTTCAATGGGCGTAGAATAACATGAACGGATAAATGGCACTGAAAATGTATTTCAGGGGAGATTTTCACATCTGATCCGATTAAAACTAGCATGCTGCGTGAGAAAAACACGCGTCATCGCATTTTTGATTTATTTAATTTTACCGAGATACCTGCTGATTGGATGTCTGACACCAATTAAGCGCGTTTTCGACTGTTACAGGCTTGGCAGGATTACATCCAGTTGTGTGTGTTGGTGAAATGTTATATTTGTGATAAAACGCATACTTCTTATTTTAAGTTTAGGTATATACAAGTATATGTAAACAGAGCCGCCACACACCTGACTCTTCGTGTTTAAGCATCCTTATCCAGCAATCCATAACAAATAGCCTTAACACATTTGCTTCTTCGAAAACATTCACATGGGCGTATAATACATTGCTTGACGATGTAGTTAAAATAAACGAGACAGCACGAGCTGATTTTCAAAATGTCCCAACTAGAGTGTTGTTCCTTTAATTGTTAATTCTATCGTACATTTCCTATATGTCACAAGTGTATTATTCTTCGGGCATATACTGCTCTATCTTTGATTAGCAAGTCATGTCCCATGATAAATATCAATCGAGCAAAGATTTGTTAAGAGTTGATAGATTGTCTCCCTTAGAACATAATTAACCCCATACTGAAGACTAACTGTAAAACATCTAAGAGTTGCGTAGACACTTACACTTCAAGACAATTAGCCTCAGTTTCGACTAAAGCGTGGCTTGATAATGAACATTCCTTTTATGTCATTACGACAGTTATTCAAAGATCCAGACAAATATGTTAATTGAAGGAACGGGTTTTTGCTTGATCGGTCTCGTTTTAGCGCATAATCTTAAGACTTTTAGTATTCTACAAATATGTATTAAAATATCTACTTATATTGATGTGTATTAAGAGAAGGATTGTATATGTCATGAACGATCCACCTACTAGTATATGATATGGATAATCCACAGTACATACTTGAATTGCTAATCTGGATTCAACTATATGACGAACGAGTTTCCTTCTTTTCTAACATCTATTCTCGGAGCTTCTATCTATGACATGGTTACTTAGACCATGGAGTTACAAAGAGCTCTTTATAGCTCCATGCTTAGCGTCTGATGCGCGGTTTGTTTTCGTATTAAGGGAAGGTAACTACTTGTAGATATGGAGGCATTAACCGGTCGATGAGAGCTTCTATGCTGGATGTTCCGGAGGTTGCAGAAGATTTCCACAATCTGAGATGATTCACAGTTAAGAAAATTAAGTGATTATAAATCAAAACAGTTTCAGCAAACAGATTTTCGGCTAATGTTGTTGTGATTCGTATAGCGTAAATGATGTAAAGGCCCAAGGCCGTGGATTAGCATATTTGCTTACTAATCCTACTTCGATGTACCTTCTCGAGTGCTAAAGAGACGGGTTTCCGTCTGGTTTTCCACCGTTTTGAAGCAACATTCCCTTGAGTTCGACAATCAAATTATTTTTGAAAGAGAACGACTTCTTACCCGTGCTCAGATATCCATCCATATATCCACAAGGATACTTCCCTTGTCGGAAATGGCGTGAAATACATAATGTTATGACTTAAAACTGTGGACATAAATAGAGGTATCGACAATCTTATACATATTTAATACAGTAATATAAAAGACCATGTCGTTCGTGGCATTAAACTAAATGTCAAATGTGACGAGAATTTCAGTTATTGTCCGTTTAATATTTAATTAAAGCATCCCACCTGTGTACAGATTGTAGACAGATTACTGAAAACCGTAAGAACGTAGTCAACAACTATCTGTTATTGAGATGATAACCTATCAAGTCGTACATACCAATCAAATCGTAATAATGGTTTCTCCATTCGGACACAATTTAAGCCTGGCTTGATTGAAGTCCACCAAATGTTTCAAGAATACACAAGGGTGCGTGATAAATAATTTTACCTGTGTATTATATTTTGGTTATTATAATATGTCACATTGAAAACGTTCTAGCATGTCCTAAATATCTTGTGTTGAAACTCCATTTGAATAAGCAAAAATACATTTATATTACTTGCAACGTTTACAATATACTTATTGTTTAACAATTGTTTTCGTGTATAATTGAATAAATAAGGAAAAGGTATTTGGTGGGTGTGTCCATCTATATATAAATCGACAATAATCCTATCCTATATCTTAACGAATTAACACATCATCAAATCTACTTTTAATCTGATCATCTTAACACATCAGATATTGGGTCTCCTGGAAAATATATTCATTGATTAACGTTAACCGCTGTGTTCGCGGATGTTTGACATATTTAGCGGTGTTAAACCGTAAATAGCCGCACGGCTGTAACCGATTGAGGTTGAAATTGACAAAATATTTTACAGTGCTGACAAAAAATGTCTTTTCTCGGCGAGCTGAAAACAGGAAGGCCTGGTACATACTGACCATGGTCAGATGATCATCGTACGTTTTCGAAAGTGAGGCCAACTCTCCCCATAACATGCACCAAGAATCATCACGAGAACTTGGCTCCCAGGGAATAGTTTTGCGGCTGATTATCAATATGTTCATAGCCCACTTGGGATGAACTACAAATGAGTTTTATTGAGATAATGACTCGATTTAAATACATAATTGTGTGATACAGATGGAGTGGCATATATACGTTTATTCTGTTGCAGCGATTTCGTACTCTTGTATAACACTATATATTAAATTACGCCATATCAATTAGATCTGCAAGAGTCTCAAAGGAAACAATCTGATGTAACTATTTCATCAAACCGTTGAACGAATTCTACATTGTCATGGGACAAGGACTCTTAATTAAAGCTGAGCAATTTATATTTGTGGAGATTAGTAGTTCCCGTCAGATCTAAACCGTTGGGAAATCAAACGGGATGCATGCAATTGGTACAGTCCTTTTACATGTTTCACAAAATATATCAATTATGCTTTCAAGACTTTATTTTTATAATTATTTTATGAGAGTTTGTAACCGCCGTGTAGGCGTCTATTAGGACCATTGACGGGATACCAGAATGTTTGTATCTTGGATTTCCTCTGTTCGTTTTTAAAGAGTTACATATTATAAAAGGGATCAACAAATCGGTATACACACATGATAGTCGAATACACAAATCATATATATATGGAGAGGAATGATTTAATATACACGGAACAAAATTAGCCCAGATGTTCTGTGGTAGGCTATAGCAGCCAGATGTGTTTGAAAAGAATGAACATGTCTGCCGGAAGATTCCTACCCAGTAAGGACATCTAGAAATGGCCTAGATGACCGCGCTTTGTGGTGATGCTTTGTTTCTACCCTGGAATCAAATAGTAAAGATCAAAATAATTTTGCAAAGGCAATTAAATAATGCAGAGAAACGTGTTTGAAATTTCATCCGCCTGTGCACTTGATATAACGTATTTATATAAAAACGAATCCAATGAAATTGCTGGTTTGTAGACTTATATTTCCGTAAAACCCAGATGAACCTCAAATATCCCAAAGGGCACAAATATTGCTGATGATCAAAACAAAATATGCAGGGGTTTTGTTAAAGAATGGCGTTTCTTGGAGTGTGTTTAATTGGAGTAGATATTTTCGAATTCGTTTGCGCGCTGTGGTACAAATCTGTCATAGTATACATTGGTTGTCATGGATACTACTTATCAAAGACAAAAGGGAAAGGTACTATTAAACCAATAAAACCGGCTTCATAGTAATCATTATTGATTTTTTGTATGCCTAACAGCCCTTACATTTCAGTCAATGTCCCACAAACTTTTAGACTTCACTCGCGAAAGTAACTTTTCAATTCACTCAGTGTTTTGTCGCAATAATTATTCAGGAGTCATTGTAGAATTGGGTCCATCCTTTTACAAAACGATTACCCGGGCACCAAAATACAGCTAAAGGCTATAACTAAAAATAAACCGGTCACTACAGCCCATACATAACCCTTATCACAAACCCTAACCCTTAACCCGGCCACAATCTATCTAACCCTAAAAAAAGCCTAAACTGACACTAGACCCCATACCTATCCAGAAAACATAGCCACAATACACCCAAGACTAAAACTAACACAAAACTGGACAGTACACCCCATACTTAACCCTAATCACAAACCCTAGGTCTAACCTTAAACCATCTTCTCTCCACAAGGGTTTTATATCCGAGCTGCTCTGCATTACAACCCTTGACAGATAATTCATGTACACCGAGAGTTTCAGCTACGCCATCTGGCGGATAATCTTTGTTTAACTTTGTATACCAGTGTTGGAATAAAAACGACGATTTGGTGTCTGTAGCGGTACCTATATATCCAATCATTTCCACTGAGTTGGTTGAATACCCTCAAAGAAGTCCGAAAAAAGTTAACCGTCCCCCTTTTCGACAATACATCACCACACGCCGCCGCAATTTTCACTAGCCGAGTCTTCTATGAACACAACATTTGATTGGATGCGTAGAAGTTCCCACGCATCCAATCAATCGCCAGAAAGCCGAGCCCCCTTATACATGAATTATCCGCCAAGGGTTGTAATGCAGAGTAGCTCGGATATAAAACCATTGGCTAGAGAACTTAAGATGACCTTAAACCGGCACCAATGTATCTTACCCTCAAAATAACCCTAAAACTGACACTATACCCCATACCTATTCACAAAACATAGCCACAAGACATCCAAGACTAAAATTAACCCAAATTTTGACACTAAATCCTATACCTAACCCTAATCACAATCCCTAGGTCAAACCCTAAACCGGCAGTAATTTATCTCTTACCCTAAAATAACCCTAAGACTGACACTAGACCACATTCCTATCCTCAAAACAGACACACTGCATCCAAGACTAAAACCAACCCAACACCTGAAACAAAACCCCGTACCTAACCCTAATCACAAACCTTTTTTAAAAAACTATATGATACAATCATCATTCCACTTCGTACTTGTACATTTTCGGCCCTCTCACATATCCAAGCTGGTGTAAAAATATGGCGATGGAGAGCTTCGCCAACAATAGTTATGGAAACCATAAATTTACCTTGGTCAGGGCATTTTGGGGCTGTATTGGTACATTTTTATCATACATATACTTGTATATGGTTTTCTAATCACATTGCAATTTTGAATGGAAATGGTCTATTTACATGGTAGTTGCAAGTGACGGACCATTTCTACAATTAGACCGGATCTGCCATATTTACGTTCTCAATTAAAGCCGGAAGTCTCACTTCACCAAGGCGACCCCAAGTGGATAAGATCGTCCAGTACGCCAATGGGTTTGCTAAAGAGTTACTGTCAAACATTAAAGAGTGGCGTTGCTACTCGTGTCGTGCACGTCAAGACAATTGGCCTCGTTTTCGACTTAAGCGTGGTTTGGTGATGGACATTCTTTTGATGTTCTTACGACAGCTGTTCAGAGTGCCACATGAACAAAACTGAAGGTACATGTTTTGTTTGACCGG
The DNA here is from genome assembly GCA_034783855.1 of Mopalia kennerleyi. NCBI lineage: Eukaryota > Metazoa > Mollusca > Polyplacophora > Chitonida > Mopaliidae > Mopalia > Mopalia kennerleyi. The sequence continues at coordinate 11,905 of JAVFBX010191413.1, forward strand.
TCACGTTTAGATGCATAGTCTTGTCCTAAACATACAGTTTTATGAAGTTAATATGTAGTAAATATTTATTCATTATCGTTTATGATATTATCAACTGTTAATATTTTTGAAGCAAATTAATTGCATAGTTTCAGATTAATTGTAAATGTCATGGAGGGTCTACCTATATGCACTAACCGACTCGAAAATAACTAATCTGATTAAATCACACTTGTGAGTAAAATTTTTATCAAACATTTCGACTATTTATGAGAGTAGGACATAATTTCGGAATAAAATGAAATGATACATGCCACTGCAAATGTATTTCAGACGGGATTTTCGCATCTGATCTGATTAAATTGACACGTTTGTATGAGAAAAAAGCATCATTGCATTATTTACGAAGGGCGGTTTTCCCTTGACACCTACTGTTTGTATGTTTGGCACAAACTAGCGTCGCTTTCGATTGCCTAGTAATAAATTCTTCGGCGATATAGTCAAAATAAACGAGACTGGAACAACTGATTTACAAATTCTCCCAACCACGTTATGGCTCTCGTCCAATTGCTTATTCCATCATATATTTCCCGAGGGCCTCAAGTGAATTATTCTTCATGAATATATTGCTTTCTTTTTGATTAACAAGTCATGTCCCATGATAACTAGCACTCCAGCAAAGATTTGTGAAGTGTTGATAGATTGTCTCCCTTGGACCATAATTAACCCCATTGTGTATACCGAATACTAACTGTCAAACATCTAAGAGTTGCGTAGACACTTGTACTTCAAGACAGTTAGCCTCATTTTCGACTAAAGCGTGGTTTGATTATGAACATTCCTTTGATGTCATTACGACAGTTATTCAATGAGCCACACAAATATGTTAATTGAAGGAACGGAGTTTTGCAGGACCGGTCTCGTTTCAGCGCATAATCTCAAGACTTTTAGTATCCTACAAATATGTATTAAAATGTCTACTTGTATTGATGTGTATTAAGAGAAGGATTGTATATGTCATGAAGGATCCACCTATATGAAATGGATAGTCAGCAATACATAATTGTATTGCTAATTTGACTTCAACTATATGATGAACAAGTTTCCTTCTTTTCTTACATATATTCTCGGAGCTTCTATCTATGGCATGGTTACTAAATAGACCATGGGGTTATAAAGAGCTCTTTATAGCTCAATGCTTAAACTCTTTTGCACGATTTGTTTTAATATTAAGGGGAGGTAATTTTGTTTGACTACTTGCCGATATGGAGGCATTAACTGGTCGATGAGAACTTTTTATGCTGGATGTTCCGTAGGTTGCAGAAGATTTCCACAATCTTTGATGATTCACAGTTAAAAAAAAATACAGCGATACACGACAGTAAGGCCGCGAACACACCAAAAGCTGCTAACCGCGCCGCACTAATGAGCCGAGCCGAGCTGCATAAATATCTGCTCGTTATTGTTAGGCCGCGTACACACCAAAAGCTACAAG
>JAVFBX010191424.1:0-24030 GCA_034783855.1 Mopalia kennerleyi
AAGCCATCGAATTTACCTGCCGGAGAAATGGCCCGCCAATCTTTTGCAGGAATTCCCGATATATCACAAACCCAAAAAGGGGCTAAGCGTGCTGTTTCCATCTGGAGAATATAATGCCGAATTTTGTTTGTATCGCCTTTTTTGGGATCTTTTTCCTCTAGCTTTGCCAATAAGCGTAATGTTCGTTGTTGGGGTATGTCATGTTCGCTTAATAATGTTAGGAGCACATTTTCAGCATCATCCCATTTTTCAGCCTTCAATGCGTATTCGGCAACCAATAGGCGGCTTTCTTCATGTTGGCTATTGAATAAAGCCAAGTTTTTAGCGGCTTTATAAAGATCTTCAGGGGCTGTTTGATCTTGGGTTTGTAGCCATAGAGAAGCAAGATCATGGCGGGGTATTTGCTCCCAGCTTTTTTCTATTAAATTGAGCGCTTTGTATTTTTGCCCTTGTGATAAGTAAGAACGAACAAGCCCTAAAACGGTAGGAATAAAAGTTGGCTCTTCTTTATGGGCATTTTTTAAAAGGCCAAAGATACCTTTAATCTCACTATTTCCAGATAGCTCTTTAATACGAGCAACCTCAGTTATTAGAACAGCCTTAAAGTGACGACCTTCTAGCGCCGATAGATGTTGTTTTTTAACGGCGTTGGGTATTAAAAGGAGGGCATCGTCAAAATTACCCGTACGAATATGTAAATCAAATAAGCTGCTAAAAGCCCATTGACTATCGGGGTGGAGCTGGTAAGCTCTTTTGGCAATAGCAAGAGCTTCACTATGTTTTTCATGTTTTATGGCCAAGCTAAATAAACCACGATACCCCATAAGCCGTGTTTCGCTATCTTTTAGTAGCTCGGTATAACGTTTAACGGCTTCATCTTCATCGTTAGCCGAAAGAGCTGCTTGGGCCGTTAAAAGATGGGTGATGGAATTACGGCCATTGAGGTTTTCGGCTTTTTGAGCTTGTTTTAAAGCTTCTTTTGAGTTCCCTGCCGCAATGGCAACAAGCCCTTTATTAATCGCCTGAAATCCTTTAGCTTGGCGGCGAATATTACGTTTTAAAGGCGAAATAAATGGTAAGTTAAAAAACCACCGAACCAAACGATCTAAAAAAATGAAAAAGGCAATCAACACAATAATTGCAATGGCCGCAACCGAATAGGGCATAGAGATATCCCGATTGGCAAATTGTAAATTAAGCGTTCCTGTAAGATGGCTTGATGCGAAAAAAAGAAGCCCGACGCAAATAACCGAAAATAAGATAAAACCAAAAATACGCCACATGATTATTCTCCTACTTGCATATTAACGACATATTCATGAATATTATCGAGTGCCTGTATGGCTTCGCGCCGATTATTGAGCTGCGTGTACCATATTTGGGCTTTTTCTTGAGCTTGCGGGCTTGCTGTTTGTAACTGCTGGCTTGCTGTCGATAAATCACCCAACTTAAGGGCTTGTTTGATATTATAAATAAGCCGGTCAGCGCTGCCTTCTGCGCCACCATTACTACGGCTTATGGTCACAAGCTCATTGAATTTTGTGAGTATATTTTGCCGTTGTCCTTGATCTTTTGCTTTTTCTTCCCGTTCGGCAATAATAATATCCCTCGAAACATCATTAAAGCCTGCTTGTAAAGCATAAAGAGAAGTAACCCCTTTGGCATGTTTTTGTAAAGTGGCAATATCTTGCTGTTTTGCCGATAAAAGTTCACTCGGTAAAGCCTCTAAGCTTTTGCTGTAATCTTGCCCTAAGCCTATTTTTCGATCAAGATCGCTTAATGTTATTAATGCGGTATTGGGTAAAGAATATTGTGTGGCATTTGTTGCGATTGTATCAATTTGGGTTTGCAGCTGCTGTATCTGCCCTTCGGTTTCATTCATACGGTTATCAAGTTTATCCAATAAAGGCTGCTGATCTTTAACATTATTAATATTTGTTGTAAGCTCCGAAACCTGATTTTCTAAAGCGGATAAAGCTTGTTTGCGTGTAGCTTCGAGGGCATTAATATCTTGTTGTATCTCTGGTGTTGTATTTTGCCCCATTTGCTCGGATAAAGCCTGAATTTGGCCAATAGTATTGTCGGTTTGTGTATTAATACGTGCATAATTGGCTTGAAGATTATTGAGATTTTCATCAATAGCAGTGATGCGATTATTTAAATTTTGTTGTAACTCTTGTAACTGCGAGCGTAACGGAGTTAGTGCTGCTTCGCTATCTGTTTTTTGATCACTGATGGGTTGAGCTTGTACTTTAATATTATCAAGCTCATTCATTTGTTTGGTTAATTGGGCAATTGCTTGAGCATTCACTTGTTGAGTATTATCATTTGGGGTTGCACCATCTGTTATATTCGAGTGATTTAGCCATGTATTTTGAGTAAAGATTAAAGCACCACCAACAGCCGCTGAGCATAAAAGAGGCCACAAAAAGCCAAAAAGAGGGCTTTTTTTAGCGGGCTTTACGACTCGATTTTTATCGTTTGATATTTTATTTTTATCTTTTATATCAGTATTTTTTTCAACATTAGCGGTATTTTTATCATCATTTTTTAATGTTTTTTTGGTTTGTGTGTTCTCTGTTTCTTTTATGACAGTGGTGCCTGTATCCGCTTTTTTAGGGATATTTTCTTTATCATTATTTACCGTATTTTTATTTTTATCATCTTGTGGATTATGCTCTGACATACAAACTTCCTCTTTACACCGTACCATCATCAAGTTACTAGAGCCCATTTTAAAGGAATTTTTTAAAAAAGTCCAATTTTGCATATTTCATCAGCAGAGCAGGCGGTATCTCTTGATATCATATAGCGTATCTTTTAATTTTTAATCTGAAAGAGGGCGATCATTTTATCAAATAATATATCAGCCAATTCAGACATGGTTGAAACAGTCATGGCATGGCTATAAATATCGGTGACATCATGGCCAATACCAAAGGCAAGAAGCTCAATGTTTTTTTGGTTTTCAATATGCAAAATCGTTTGGCGTAAATGCTGATAAAGAATATTGGGCTCATTTTCGGCGAGGGTTGCATCATCAACAGGGGCGCCATCGGAAAGGGTGATCAGTATTTTACGTTCCTGAGGATGCTGCATAAGGCGTGTTGCAGCCCATATTAAGGCTTCGCCATCAATATTTTCTTTAAGGAGGCCATCTTTGAGCATCAGAGCGATCGGAAGGCGGGCTCGGCGATAAGGTTGATGGGCTGATTTATAAATGATATGTTGTAGATCATTTAAGCGCCCTGGATTTTTTGGGCTTTTGCTCATTTCCCATGCTTTCCGACTTTGGCCACCACGCCAATGTTGGGTTGTAAAGCCAAGAATTTCGACAACGATACCGCAACGCTCTAAAGTGCGGGCTAAAATTTCGGTGATAATGGCAGCTAGCGCAATCGGGCGGCCACGCATGGATCCAGAATTATCAATTAAAATGGAGACAATAGTATGGCGTAATGGTGTTTCTATTTCATTTTTATAAGCCAAAGAATGGGACGGATTGGCAATAACACGTGTCAGGCGGGCTGTATCTAATATGCCATCTTCCAGATCAAACTGCCAAAACCGTTTTTGCTGTGCCATAAGGTGGCGCTGTAACTTATTTGCTAAACGATTAATTATATTTTGTACTTTTTGTGTTTGTTCATCGAGCTTAAGGCGTAATGTTTTAAGCTCTTTCAGGCTAGCCAAGCTTCGGGCATGAACAATTTGATCATATTGGGTTGTAAAAATACGATAAAGCGGTGTAGCTGCATCAAAGGGCAGATCGCCTGAATGGGCAGAAGGGGCTGTTTCAAAATCTTCTGGAGCATTTTTTTGGCTATTTTGTTCTTGTGCATCGCTATGGGTATCTTTTTTGCCTTTAGTATCGGATTTTTCAGAAGGCTTTCCTTCAACAGCCATATCATTTTCTTGATTTAGCGGGGCTTCGCTCCCTCTATTTTCTATAGATTGCTTTGATGAATCTTGATCATCTGTTTTTAAATCATTTTCTTCAGGGCATAAAAGGGGGATAATATTTTTAAGGGCTTGAGCCCAGTCAGATTGACTATCTAACACTGTATGAAGTTGATCATAAGGGGGGAGGTCATCTTTGATTTTTGTGTGCCAAGCTTTGGCTTGGGCCTTTAGGGGTTGCGATATAGGTAATTTTAAATGCTGTAAAAGAGCAAGTCTTACACCTAAATGGCGGCCATTTAAGGTTGTATTTGGGTTGTTGATGAGATTGAATTTTTGTGCTTCGGATAAAGCATAGCTCATATGATTATTATAAATCCCACGCCATTTTTGAGCCGCTTTACCAATGAGGCGTGTGGCCATCATTGCTTCATAAACATCACGGGCTACCGTAGATTGAGGTTGAAAATAGGCATGGATTTTGGGATCATCCCAACGTTTTTTAAGAGCAGCCATATCGGCTAAATGGCGAATATAATAATAATCGGGATGTTTTGGCTCAAGAGTCGGAAAAACAACGGCATTGAGGTTATTTGGTTCATCAAGATCTTCGTTAAAAAGGGCGGATATTTCGATATCTTCAGAAAAGAGCTTTAAGGTTGCATCTGTTGCTTCTTCAAAATGCTGAAAATGGGATTTTTTTTTCATGTTTAAGATCAACCTTTTTTGAGCTTAGCCTTTATTAATAGAGCAAATTAAATGGATTTATAATTTTCCGAGAGGGTAATGGGTGGCACTTTCGGATATTTCTACACCAAAACACCGTTGATACCATTCGGCGATCATTGCTCTTTCTGTTTCATCACAGCGGAAAAGAAAGGTTAAACGGAAAGCTTGCTCTAAATCATCATCTAAAATAATAGAATTCTCAGCCCAAGAAATAACCGTTCGAGGGGACATAATTGTTGAAATTTGACCCTGCATAAAAGCTTTACGTGTAAGGGAAGCTAAGGCAACCATCGGAGCAACAAGGGCAGCCTTATTTTTATCTTTTTTCCATTCAGGTAGGCGGGATAAAACAATCTCAATCTCTTCTTTTTCATCAAGGTAATTTAACGGAGCAACAATATGCCAACGATCCATCTGGCCTTGGTTGATTTGATGTGTGCCATGATACATGCCAGATGTATCCCCCAGCCCGATGGTGTTTGCGGTTGCAAATAAGCGAAAAGAAGGATGGGCAGTAATGACCTTATTTTGATCGAGCAAAGTCAGATGCCCCGAGGCTTCGAGGACTCTTTGAATAACAAACATAACATCCGGCCGGCCGGCATCATATTCATCAAAAACAAGCGCGATTGGTTTTTGTAAAGCCCAAGGTAATAACCCTTCTTTAAATTCCGTAATTTGTTGGCCATCTTTAATTGTAATCGCATCGCGGCCAATCAGATCAATACGGCTGACATGGCTATCTAAATTAATACGCATTAAGGGCCAATTAAGCCGTGCAGCAACTTGCTCTATATGGGTTGATTTACCCGTTCCATGCCAACCTTGTATTAAAACACGCCGATTATGTGTAAAGCCGGCTAAAATAGCTTTGGTCACTTCAGGTTGGAAACGGTAGTTTTTATCTATATCAGGAACATGAGGGCCTTTTTGGCTAAAAGCAGGGATCTTTTTAATCATTTTAAAACCAAAAGCTTTTTGTGCCGATAAGCTTGTATCCGGCTGGCTTAAGGGGAAGTTTGTATCATTGGACATATTTTTATCTTTGCTATCTAAATTTTATACTAATTGTAAAAATATTTTATAAAAATACAAGATTAAATCTTTTTATGCCGAATAAGTATTTTTTTTAATAGATCATAGGCTTGGTTGATTTTTTTTATCATATCAGAGTTTCCTTTGTAATCGGCAGAATCTGGATGAAAAATACGAGCCATTTTTCGATAAGCTTTGCGTAGCTCAAGGCTTTCAAAAGGCGCTTCTAGGCCAAGGGTCGCCATGGCCTCAATTTCTTCTGTGCTTATATCATTCCATGGATTATCAGCTGGAGGGGCTTTGATATCGATAGATGTGCTAAAAAAAGAGAAAGGGTCTTTTATTTGATGAGCGTTAAGGTGGATTTTTTTTGCGGCATTGGATGTACCCATTGGCCAAGTATCACCCCTAAAACGGCTTTTTTCTAGCTCATTTTCAAGCTGATACTCATTCATGCCCTCAAAATAATTCCAGCTACGATTGAATTCTTTTATATGTTCCAGACAAAAAAACTGATAAGAACCATTGAGATGGCGAGAAGCTGGGGCACGGTATAAGGCCTCATTATTACACCCTTCTTTTGCACAAATATGCTCTGGCGGGTTTGGCTTTCTCCATTGATAGGTCTTTTTATACTTTCTCATATATTCTCCATTTTTGTCATTTTGAAAAATAAATTTTCATTATAAAACTTTAAAATTGAAATATTATTTCAATTATTACACCATGAGGTGTATTTTATTAAAAAAGACTAAAGCATAATTATTGTATTTTCTTTTAAATTCATACCATCCTATATATTTAATCGAGGGTTGTATGATATTTGTGAATATTCAAAAAAATAGAGAACATCCTTTGTTTTATCGATATTATTGATCATTCTCTCTGTGGTATGGTTCTGTATTTATTAACGAGATTCTCGCATTTAAATATTTTTTCTAATGTATTTTCAAACTGGTGCCCATTTATATCTCTACAGTGGTTTTAATTATAGTTGGATTTATGTATATACCTTAGATAAAAAAATGATGATGCAAATTAAAATAAAAAGATATATTATTTTATTTAAAGTATTGTTATTTAATGATTTTTATAATAAATTAATATGGATTATATTGGCTCTTTCCATTGATGTATCTTTTTATATTTTCTCATATATTTCCTATTTTAATCATTTTGAAAAAAAATAATAGCTTTCATTATAAAACTTTAAAATTGAAATAATATTTCATTTATATTACTATAAAGTGCGTTTTAATTAAATAATAAAGGGGTTGAAACATGAATGACTCATTTGTTCTAAAAAATTTTTATATTAAAGGAGGTCGGACAAGTATTCGCCTAGACCAAGAAAGCCTTGAGGTTCTAGAAAATATATGTCGGGCTGAAGATGTTGGGCTTAACAACCTTATGGAAGTTATCGAGCAACGAAGAGGGCAAAGTCGTAGTAAAATGTCACGAACAGCCTATTTGCGTACTTTTTTGATATATTATTTAAAACAACAAATAGAGGGACAAACCGCCTTAACCAGAGGAGGTTTAGATAAAATCAGCATTATGGCTAAAAGCCGAAGCTAAAAATGAAAAGGCTGTTCGGAATAAAAATATTACATTAGACCCCAGTGCCATATGGATCCCCGAATACAAAAGCTCTTACTTCATCTAGCTCTGTTTTTAATCGGCTTTCTAAACCTTCATATAAATCGCGCATGCTTACAACACCAACAACTTGATTATCTTCAATAACAGGCAAATGGCGAATTTTATGTTTATGCATTAAAGATAGAGCTTCGTGGCTGCTTGCATCACGAGAGATTGTTTCTAATTTTCTTGTACAAATATCGCCGATAGTTGCATCAAAGGCGCCTTTTGCAAGAACTTTTCGTGTAAAATCACGTTCTGTGACAATGCCATTTACTTTGCCATCATTGTCCGTGATAATAAGAGAAGAGCAATTTCCTTCGACCATTGCTTGGGCGGCAAACTGAACAGGGCTGTCGCCAGAAACACAACATACGCCAGCAGTTGCAATAAATTTATTAATTGTATCGGCCATATTTTAAATTCCTTAATTATGTTTATAAATATAACTATATTACCATCGGTCAATATAACATATTTTAATTTTTATGTCATTGCCATTTCACTATAATCCCCTTTCATTTAAGTTTGAATAATATAGTTTACAATGACCTCTCATATTTTTGAAACTTTTATATGTTTTTGGTTAAAAATATGCTATTAATTTTAAGAGATATTTAATTGAGCCTATTTTGGCTCTGAAGGGCAGCTTTCCCTTAATTTAAAAGTGTAAAAAAGATGTGTGAATTGAGTATAAAAGGTACATATTGATGTTAAAAGATAGTTTTGGGCGTTCTTTTACTTATTTACGTCTATCAGTAACTGAAGCGTGTAATTTTCGGTGTATTTATTGTTTGCCCGATGGTTTTTCGCCTTCGGCAGATAAACCTGAAGAGCTTTCGGTTTTTGAAATTAAAAATTTACTTTCGGCTTTTGTCGAGCTTGGGATTCGAAAGGTTCGTATAACGGGTGGTGAGCCATGCTTACGTAAAGATTTGGGTGAAATTATTCAAACGGTGCGATCTTTTGATGACATTCAAACAATTGCACTCACAACAAATGGTACAGGAATGTACAAATATCTTTCTCGTTATATTGATTTAGGTCTCAATGCGCTTAATCTTTCTTTAGATAGCCTTGATCAACAGCGTTTTAAAGAGGTTACAGGCAAAGATCGGTTGTCACAATTGATGAAAGTTATTGAACAGGCTCAATCTTTACCTCTAGATAATCTTAAGGCCAATGCTGTTTTGATGCATGGGCTAAATGATAAAGAGTTTGAGGCTTTTTTAGATTTTGTTGCAGATAAAAAAATTGTTATGCGTTTTATTGAATTGATGGAAACGTCGGATATGGACCCGAGTTTTTTGAAAGAAAAGCAAATTTATGCCGCATCGAGCATCGAGCGTCTTTTGCAAGCAGGATGGGTAGAAGAGCAAAAACAGCGCCATGGCGGACCATCTCGTGTGTTTTCCCATAAAGACTCTAAAGGTAAAATCGGTTTTATTACACCTTATGGTGCCAATTTTTGTTCCGATTGTAATCGGTTACGTGTTTCATCCCGTGGGAAGTTACAGCTTTGTCTTTTTGGCCAAGGAGAGGTTGATTTACGGCCGTTTTTACAAAGAGAGAATCAAAAAGATGATTTAAAAAATATTATATCATCTGTTCTTTTTCAAAAACGAGAAACCCATCAACTGCATCAAAAAGATACAGGAATAAGGAAACATTTAGCCTCTATTGGCGGTTAGGAAAAAAAGATGAAGTTAGAAGATCTATTTGCGGATGTAACTTACCAAATGGCTAATGTGAGTGCAAAGCCACCCCGCCGTAGGGAAGCTTTGGCAACAGGGCGCATTGTTGTTGGAAAAACAGTTTTTGATAAAGTGAAGGCAGGCTCTATGCCAAAAGGAGACCCTTTAAGCTTAGCTGAAACCGCAGCTATTTTAGGGGCTAAAAAAACATCTGATATTATACCTTTATGTCACCCGCTTGGTTTAGATCATGTACGGGTTGCTATTCTTGATGACGGAGATGATGCTTTTCGGGTTTATTGTTTAACTGTAACAACAGCTAAAACAGGTGTGGAAATGGAAGCCCTAAATGCGGTATCAGCGGCTTTATTGACCATATGGGATCTTTCGAAGCCTGTTTTTGCCGATCTTAAAATAGAAGATATAAAGTTGTTACAAAAAACGGGTGGTAAGTCTGGTTTGTGGCGGAGCCAGCAAGATTTACCCAAAACAATTGTTGATTATTTTACCCAAAATCAACCTAATTTGGCTTTGTTAGAAGGTTTTAACGCAGGAGTTATCACCATGAGCACAAGAGCGAGCCAAGGTGTTTATGAAGATACATCGGGGCGTTATTTACAAGAGCGCTTAAAAGAACTCGGGGCTGAAATTGCCCAATACGAATTGATTGCAGATGATGGGGATCAATTAAAAGATGTATTATTGCATTGTAAGGCCGATCTTATTTTAATAACAGGGGGTACAGGGTTAGCACCAAGTGATTGTACACCCGAAGCTTTAAATGATGTGATGGATAAAGAAGTTCCCGGTTTTGCTGAATATTTACGTTCTAAAGGGAGTGAATTTACAGAGAAATCTTGGTTGAGTCGCCAAAATGCAGCTGTTATTGGTAATAGCCTTGTTATTGCTTTACCCGGAAGCTTAAAAGCCGTTAAGGAAAATTTAACATTGTTAGAATCTTTATTGCCTCATGGCTTGAGAATGTTACAAGGAGGCGGGCATGATATCGTGGCCTGAAGCACAAGATATTATTCGCCAAAAAGCACCCTTGATGCCGCCTTTTTCTTGTTGTTTAGATAAAGCGTTGGGCTTTGTTTTGGCTGAGGATATTTATGCAATCTCTGATTTACCTTCTTTTGATAATGCGGCAATGGATGGTTATGCGCTTAAAGCACAATGGCTTGAAAATGCAAAGGCTGAAGCCACGACTTCCCTAAAGGTAAAAGGTGAGATCCTTGCAGGGCATCAGGGAGAATATGCCCCCGATTATGCGGTGCCGATTATGACAGGTGCTAAAGTTCCTTCTTATTTTGATGCGGTTATTCCGATTGAGCAAGTTAAGCAAGTTGATGGGGCAATTGAGATAAAGGGTGAATGTAAAAAGGGCAATCATATTCGTTACCGAGGAAGCGATGTTCAAAAGGGCGATTTGCTGATTTCTAAAGGAGTCAAGCTTAATGCATATCATCTTGCTTTAATGGGTGCGCAAGCTATTGCAGATGTTCAAGTTTACCAAAAGCCAAAAGTTGCCATCATTATTACAGGTGATGAAGTGCTTTTTAATCATCAAGAGTCTCATTCCTCTAAAAAGGATTCAAATCAAGCGGCTTTAAGTCAGCCCAATATCGCTCAAGAGGCTCAAATAGCCGATGCTAATGGCCCCTTTTTAAAAGCGGCTATTAATATGGTTGGTGGTGATTTATTCGGGTTTTATTATATGAGTGATAGCCCCGAAGAATGGAAACAAAGAATCGCTGAGCTTAAAGGAAAGGTTGATTTAATTATTTCAACGGGCGCTGTTTCGGCAGGGGTTAAAGATTTTATTCCAGAAAGCATTTTAGCTGAAGGTGGAACCATCCATTTTCATAAAATATATCAACGCCCAGGAAAGCCTTTATTATTTGGGGCATTATCCGATGGAACCTCTTGGTTTGGTTTGCCAGGAAACCCTGTTGCTGTTCAGGCGAGTTTTATTTTTTCTGTTTCCAACTGGTTTAATCAGGCCATGCAAACACAATTACTTTCTTTGGATCATGCTGTGTTTAATAGCCAGTTTCACAAGAAAAAACCATTTAGGCAATTTTTGCGTGGCCAATGTTATAGTAATGAGCAAGGTATTTTAACGGTAGATCTTGATTATGGCCAAGCAAGCTACCAACTTAAAAATTGGGGCCAGTCAAATTGTTGGATTATTGCCAAAGAAGGCATTGAAGATTTAAATGTTGGTGATATTACGCAAATTTTAAGAATATGATTATAAGGTACGATGCATGGTAACAGTTACAATTTCTCCTTTTGGTTCCATGAGAGATTTTTTTGCACAATCAATCTCTCTTCCTTTAAGTGAGGCCACAGTTCAGCAGTTACGCTTAACACTTATTGGCCGGTTTCCAGAGACAAAAGACATAATGGATTTATGTGTTTTTAGTGATAATGAACGTATTTTTTCAGAAGATGACCTTCTTTTGGATGGAGCCAATATTTTCATTTTACCACCTGTTTGTGGAGGATAAAAAAGGTAATGTCCCATCATATAAAAATTGTAATCGATCAATCTTTGTCCATTGATGAAGCGACTCTTTTTACACAAGATGATAGTCATGGAGCTATGGCAAGTTTTGTTGGTTATATTCGTAATCATAATGAAGGCCAAGCTGTTGATGGGCTAAGCTATGATGTGCATATTCCCTTAGCATATAAGCTTTTTGAAAATATGGCAAAACAGGCTCAAGATAAATGGGGCGAAGATCTTAAAATATATATAGCCCATGCCCATGGAGCACAAAAAATAGGTGCAATTGCTGTTATTGTTATGGTTTCTTCTCGTCATCGGGCGGAAAGTTTGAAGGCTTGTGCGGAGCTGATTGAAGAAATTAAATTTAAAGCCCCCGTATGGAAAAAAGAACATTATCTTTCAGGCGAGAAAAAATGGGTTGCAGGGCATAGCTTAAGGCCAACAAAATCATAGAAATTTTCAGTATTTCATTTTCATAATATATATTAATATGATTGTTTTTAATGGCTCTTTTAAAGAAAAATAAAAAAAAATGAAATAAAGCCTTGCCCTTCTATATAAATCAACCTAAATTCTGCTCGAGAAGGACTTTCTGCTTAAGATTTAGATTATCTAAGGTTAGCCGATCTAAAATGAGGGAAAGTTATGTTATGAACATAAAATAACGGAGTGATAAAAATGGCATTACGTCCACTTTATGATCGCGTTTTAGTGAAACGTTTAGAAGCAGAACAAAAAACCGCTGGTGGTATTATTTTACCTGATTCAGCTCAAGAAAAGCCTCAAGAAGGTGAAATTGTCGCATCTGGTCAAGGTGTTCGCGGTGATAATGGAGAGTTTGTAGCTCTTGATGTTAAAGTCGGGGATCGCGTTTTATTCGCTAAATGGGGCGGTACAGAAGTAAAAATCGATGGTGATGATCTTATCATCATGAAAGAATCTGATATTTTAGGCGTGCTTTCGTAAAAGGCGTTTAAAGGTCGATTGACTTAGAAGATTATAAGGAATTTTAAGATGTCAGCTAAAGAAGTAAAATTTGGAACAGATGCGCGTGGTCGCATGTTACGCGGTGTCGATACTCTTGCCGATGCTGTAAAAGTTACATTGGGTCCTAAGGGACGTAACGTTGTACTTGATAAATCTTTCGGTGCACCACGTGTAACAAAAGACGGTGTTTCTGTTGCTAAAGAAATTGAACTGGATGATAAGTTTGAAAATATGGGCGCACAAATGGTGCGTGAAGTTGCAAGCCGCTCGAATGATGAAGCTGGTGACGGAACAACAACAGCAACCGTACTTGCTCAATCAATCGTTCGTGAAGGTGTAAAAGCCGTTGCAGCAGGTATGAATCCAATGGATTTACGCCGTGGTATTGATAAAGCGACAACAGCTATTGTGAGTGATTTAAAGTCACGTGCAGCAGATGTTCGTTCAAGTGAAGAAGTTGCTCAAGTTGGGACAATCTCAGCAAACGGTGAAGTCGAAATCGGAAGAATCATTGCTGAAGCTATGGACAAAGTGGGTAAAGAAGGTGTTATTACTGTTGAAGAAGGTAATAGCCTTGGAATGGAACTTGATGTTGTTGAAGGTATGCAATTTGATCGGGGTTATTTATCGCCTTATTTTGCAACCAATACTGAAAAAATGACAGCAGAGCTTGAAAAGCCGTTGATTTTAATTTCAGAAAGTAAATTATCTTCTCTTCAGCCTCTTCTTCCTATTTTAGAATCAACAATGCAGTCGTCTCGTCCGTTATTGATTATTGCTGAAGATATTGAAGGCGAAGCTTTAGCCACATTGGTTGTAAACCGTTTACGTGGTGGCCTTAAGGTTGCTGCTGTAAAAGCGCCTGGTTTTGGTGATCGTCGTAAAGCGATGTTGCAAGATATTGCTATTTTAACGGGTGGTCAGCTAATCTCAGAAGATTTAGGCATAAAACTTGAAAATGTAACAGCAGATATGCTTGGTACTGCCGCACGTATTACCATTACAAAAGAAGATACAACAATTGTTGATGGTTCCGGTGATGCTGCTGAAATTAGCGCACGTACAAAACAAATTCGTGCACAAATTGAAGAAACAAGCTCTGATTATGATCGTGAAAAACTTCAGGAGCGTTTAGCTAAACTTGCTGGCGGTGTTGCAGTTATCCGCGTTGGTGGTACAACCGAAGTTGAAGTGAAAGAGCGCCGTGATCGTGTTGATGATGCCCTTCATGCAACGCGTGCTGCTGTAGAAGAAGGTGTTGTTCCTGGTGGTGGTGTTGCTTTATTATATGCAGCTAAAGCCCTTGAGAATATCGAAACAGAAAATGATGATCAAGCTGCAGGTGTCAATATTGTTCGCCGTGCAATTGAATCTCCTCTTCGCCAGATTGTTGTGAATGCTGGTGGTGAAGGTGCTGTCATTGTTGGTGAGCTTCTCAAAAAAGGCGATGTTAATTGGGGATATAATGCACAAACAGGCGCATATGGAAATATGCAAGAATTTGGTATTATTGATCCAGCTAAAGTTGTTCGTACAGCGATTCAAGGTGCAGCTTCTGTTGCAGGGCTTATGGTAACAACCGAAGCAATGGTTGCAGAGCTTCCTAAAGATGATTCGGCTCCTTCTATGCCTGATATGGGCGGAATGGGTGGTATGGGCGGAATGGGCGGCGGTATGGGCTTTTAGTCTATTACAACTCCCACGCTTATATAACAAAAGACCTTTGGTTTTCCAAAGGTCTTTTTATATGATCAGATTATATATTTATCTGTTTTTAAGTTTTATTTTGGCTCATACCAATTTGCAATGCAATTAAGCCAGCAGCAGCCCATGCTTGTGGAATGCAAGAGCGAATACACGGAATAGGCTTTTGCCCTAAAACTTTATCAAATCCGCCGGTCACTTCGGGTAAACTTAATGCTGCATCATACTGCGACATTTGAGAAAGCGCATTTAAAGAAAGCCGCATTGGTTTGAATATATTATACCGCGCTGCACCTAGAGCAAAAAGGGCTGTGTCGTGAGGCCAAACAGAGCCGATATGATACCCTAAAGGGGCATAAGCTACTTCTTTTTTACTTAATGTTCTTAACCCCCAACCACTCCACATCTGATCAGAGAGCAAAATATCAACAACTTTTTGTGCTCTTTCTTTCGGAACAGCATCGCACCATAACAAATGGCCAACATTGGATGAAATAACTTCTAAAGGCTGGCGGTGAGCATCTAAGCCCATAGCGTAAAAGCCCAATTCTTCGATCCAAAAATATTTTTGAATATTATCATACATTTTTTGAGCTTGCTGAGCCATTTTCTGTGCGTCATCATCTTGGCCAAGCTGCTCAAATAAATAATGAGCTGCTTTAAAGGCTGCATAGGCATATCCTTGCACTTCAATATTGGCTATGGGGGCTTCGGCTTGTTTGCCGTCTTTATGGCAGTTGGAATTTGGGCTATCTTTCCAGTTTTGGTTGGATAATCCACGTCCTTCGGGAGAAAATTGTATAAAAATATTATCTTTTATTTTATCATTAAGCCATGTAATTGCCCGCTGTAAATGTTCTTCATGAGCCTTTAAAAAGTTTATATCATTACTTTCTTTTATATAATCACCAAAAAGCTTTACCCAAAGAGCAGTTGCATCGGCTGTACCATAATAACGGCTAAAGGGAACTTTATTTAATTGAGCTAAAGGACCAAGGCGTATTTCATGGAATATTTTTCCGGGCTCTTCTTCTCTAAAAGAATCATTGATTTTCCCTTGAATAGAAGCTGCAAAGGCAAGAACAGAGCGGGAAAGAGCAGGAACAGTTTCGACCAGCATATTGGCGGTTAATAATCCGTCTCGGCCAAAAGGAGTGACAAAGATAGGCACGCCCGCAGCAGGGTAGAATCCATATTCGGTTGAAAGCAATAGATGATATAAATCATCAACATTGCGTTGGTAAACTAAGGCATTCGCATGATCACTGGGTGTATGAGAAGAGAATATCTGTGCCCATTCCTTTTTTGTTATTTCTGCTTTAAATAATTTTCTTTGATCATTGGTAAAGCGAGCTGTAATGGTGAGCTTTTGAGAAGATTTGGGCAAGAGTTCAAAATGCCAATTTTGATCATTCTCGGGCTTAAGGGAGTAATGAAGCTGCGATTGAACTTGGCTTTTATCTTCCAATATTGCTGAAAATCCATTATCAATATTGATAACATCCGTTTTTATTTTTGTATGATAAAATTCGGATCGTAAAGCAAATAAGTCGGAAAAATCAGTTTGTGTTTGAAGAGAAATATCAAAATGTTGCGGCTCATCTCTTTCATTAACAATTGTAAGCTCATCGGTAAAGCCATCGGCATGAAAGCATAATTGACGCTTTATTGTTGCTTTAGGCTCATGGTGGCCGTTGATTATCCAAACTTGCTGTAAAGTATTTAAATCACGCTCCGTCCATATGAGCTCAAAGCCATCATTGAAATGCCAGATATATTGACTAAAATGGCGAATATCATGATGATATATACCGCCAATAACCTCATTATTTTGTGTGGCCATGCCATTATTATCAAGCCATGCAAAGCTATAATCTGATTTTAAGGGGATCATTTTTTTTCCTTATGGATAAATTATAAAATATTAATATTTTTTTCTGTTTGAATATCAAAGATATGCCCTTGGGCTGCATCAATAGAAAGATCAATCTTTCCACCTTCTTTTGCCTCGGTTCTTAAATCAAGGCGTGCAAGCATTTTTTGTTTGCCCACATAAACAATCACCTCACGCTCAAAACCTAAAGGCTCAACCACATCAATTTCAAAATTCCCTATATTTTGTAAATTTGTGCCACTTGCAGCAAATTGGCTATCATGAATAAAATCGGGGCGAATACCAAATTTAACATTCTTTTGGGGCTGATCGCCTAAATATTGAGCTGCAAACTCTTTTTGGTCATCGGTCAGAGCTAAAGTTAGATTAGGCTCAATGGCAATATGTGATGGATATAAGGTTGCATCTAATATATTCATTGCGGGTGATCCGATAAATGTTGCAACAAAAATATTGGCCGGATTCAAATAAAGCTCCATAGGTTTTCCCACTTGCTCAATATGGCCATCACATAAAACACAGACCCTATCGGCCAATGTCATGGCTTCGATCTGATCATGGGTAACATAAATGGTTGTGGTTTTAAGTTTTCTGTGTAGGCGGCGAATTTCTGTACGCATAGCATGGCGGAGCTTGGCATCAAGGTTCGATAGCGGCTCATCAAATAAAAAGGCATCGGCATCACGAATAATCGCCCTGCCCATGGCAACACGCTGACGCTGCCCGCCCGAAAGTGCCGCGGGTTTTCGGTCTAAATATTCGCTTAATTGTAGAGCTTCGGCAACATCTGTAAGTCTTTTTTGAATTTCGGTCTCATTTATTTTTTGCTTACGTAAACCAAAGACAATATTTTCTGCAACTGTTTTATGGGGATAAAGAGCATAATTTTGAAAGACCATCGCAATATTTCTTTTTTGCGGTGGAAGGTCGTTAACAACGCGGTCTCCAATAATAACCGATCCATCCGATATGCTTTCTAAGCCTGCCACCATACGAAGATTTGTTGATTTGCCGCAACCTGAAGGGCCAACAAATACCATAAACTCACCATCTTCAATTTCAAGATTAATGCCATGGACAATTTCGACATTGCCATAGCGTTTAAATAGATCAACTAATTGAATTTTTGCCATAAATCAAGCTCCTTGTTCGATTAACCAAAGAACATCCCACGATGGAATTAAAACGGTTTCAGTTAAATTTTTGTTTGTTAATAAGTCTTTATAGTGACTATTAAGAGATATCGATTTTTCATTATCTGAAAAGTTAAAATAAGCAATAACTTCGTTATTATTTTCATCTGTTCGGATAATTTGAATAAGAGAAGGGTCAATTTGTGTAACTTTTTGCTGCCCATGGGGGCCAAAAGCCGATATTTTTTGGTAAAGTTTGAGTGCGGCTTTTTGTTGTTTAAAAATCATTTCAGATTTTTTATCGGTTTTTAAAAGGGTATTTAGCTCGGTATCGGTAAATTTTTGACGGTTTAATGTACGGGGTATCTGTGTTTGCTCATAGCCTTTTTGCCAAGAAGAGCTTGCAAACAGATTATGAAAATAAATACCGGGTACACCTTTAAAAGCAAAAACAAAATACTGAGTGAGCATAAAACGCCGAATAGCTTTGGCATCAATAGGGGCACCTTTTGGTGTGAGCATATCAAAAAAAGTGATATTAAGCTCATAGGTTTCCCTTTCCCCTTTATCATTTGTACGTTCTAATATTTGCCCCCCACGATTTTGACATTCACGGCCCAAATAGGCAATTTCTTCTGTGCCGAGCTCGGCCATTGCACCACGCATTCCTATGCCATCATGGGTTGCGGTTATATTAAAATAAGCGCAATTATCCGGAATATCGCTTTCTAGCCCTTGTGCCCAAGCTGTAAGATGGCGAACATCTTGCCTTAAAACCGCATGGATTAATAAAGGTGGTAGCGGAAAATTATAAACGATTTGTGCTTCATTACCTTGGCCAAAATAGCTGATATTTTCTTTATGGGGAACATTTGTTTCGGTAATGAGTACAACATTGGGAGCATACCGACTTAAAAGAAAGCGAATAAGCTGCACAAGCTGATGGGTTTCTTCTAAAGACGCACAATTTGTACCAAGCTTTTTGATTGCAAAAGTAATGGCATCAAGGCGAATATAGCGCGCACCATTTTTAATATAAAAGAAGAGTATATCGATGATTTCAGCCAGCAATTGGGGACTGGCAAAATTAAGATCAATCTGATCTTCGGAAAAAGTTGTCCAAATATTTTTTATACCCGATTTTCCCTTATAGGAATGAACCAAAGGGAGAGTTCGAGGGCGAACAACTTTTTTAAGTGCAGGATTATCAGGGGCAACCTCGATAAAATAATCTTGGCAATAATCTTTGCCAGCAAGATAATCCTTAAACCATTGATGTTCTTGAGAGCAATGATTAACAACAGCATCAAACATTAAAGTGTAATTGGCACTGAAATCATTGATATCATCCCAGCTTCCGAAATCAGAATGAACAGCTTTATAATCAATAACTGAAAAGCCATCATCGGAGCTAAAAGGATAAAAAGGCAAAATATGGATAACTTTGATTGCATCATCACTATTTTCATTAAGCCATTTTTTTTGTGTTTGAAGAGGGCTTAACTGCTTTGATGAATCAGATATTTGATCGCCATAGGTAATGAGTATAGCATCTTTGGGGATCATCTTTTTTATTTCCTCTTTATTTTCTTTTAACCCATAGGCTTCAATTTTTGATATAATCGCCTGTGCAGCTTGCTTAGGGTTATCCGAAAATTTTTTGGTGAAATTAAGTATTTTTGTACCGGTCATTATTCTTTGACTCCTCCTTCAGATAATCCCCCTGTAATATGGCGCATCGCGTAGCCAAATAAAATAATAACAGGCAGTAAAGTTAATATGGATGCGGCGGATATTTTGCCTTTAATATCATTGGCCGAGCTTGTGAGTTCATTAAGTGCAATTGGTAATGTCCAAAAGCTGCTGCTTTCTTTTAAAAAAGAAGCCATAAACAGATATTCGTTCCATGCGATAACAAAACAATAAACAAATACTGTTGCAACCATGGGTAAAGATAGCGGTAAAATAACCTTAAATATTGTTTCTAAACGGCCATAGCCATCAACAGCCGCGGCTTCTTCTAAACTAAAAGAAATTGTCCGAAAATAATTGCCCAACATATAAAGAGAAACAGGGAGTGTTTGCATAATATAAATGACTAAAACAAAAACAGCACGTTTAAAGGGTGTTTCTAAAAAGCCGAGCCGAAATGCCATTTGAAATAAAGGAACCAAAAGGAGTATACCACCAACCATATAGGTTAAAAGAATGGTTTTAGATATTGTTTCTCGGCCGAAAAACTGAAGGCGAGCAAGGGCGTAAGAGCCAAAAATAGCCAAAAACACCGAGATAACCGAAGAAATAGTTGAGAAGATAAATGAATTTTTAAAAAAATTGACAAAGTTAATTCCTTTTTTATTAAATTCAGCAAGAATTTCCCGTTGTTTTTCGGGTTTGACATCTAATAAAGCCAATGTGCCCATTGTGCGAAAGGGAACAGGCCCATCAATGCCATTTGTTACAATAGAATTGGCGAGACCTCTGTTCAGACCGGCATTTTGTAGTTCGGTACGGATTGTTTTACGAAAGCTCCGAACCTCCGATCGTAACTCTTTAAAACGCCCAATATAAGCTTCGGATTGGGGTGTTTTATCAATCCATATATTGACCCTTTTTATTAAATCTGCCTGCATCGCTTTGGGTAAATTTTGAGCTTCTTGTGTATTTAATTGTTTAGTGAAGGCTTGTTTTCGTGCCTCAGAGCCAGAGGCTGTTATGCCTAAAACTTCCTTATAATGGGATAATACAGGCTCTTTAGGGATAATATGAACATCGCCCCATTCTTTATTGGGCTTAAATGATACTGAAAGCAATTGCACAACGGGAAAAATACTAAATGCAATTAAGAAAAAAACAGCAATAATAAGTAAAATATTCCCTAAAAGTCCTCTTTGTGTATGCATGTTTAATCTCCTACCATTTTAATACTTTTTTTACATAAATAGAGATAAAACTCATCAGCACAATCAGCGAGATAACCGATATTGCCGCAGCTAAACCAAGCTCAAAACGGCCAGTCATACTGGTTAAATATGTATATACAGGAAGAGTTTTTACATTATTTCCTGCAATCAGATAAACATCTTCAAATCGGTTGAAGTTCCAAATAACACGTAAGATAACAACGGTGCCGAGCACAAACCAACATTCGGGCAATGTAATATGCTTAAAACGTCCCCAAGGTCCGTAGCCATCGATTGCAGCCGCTTCATATTGATCTTTCGGGATCGATTGAAGGCGAGAGAGGAGTAAAAGGGCGGTTAAAGGAAAATGCTTCCAAATATCAAAGATAATAACGATAATCAGTGCATATTCGGGGGTGCCAATAATATTAATCGGCTGATCGGTTAGGCCGATATATTGCAAAAACCACGAAACAATGCCCCGATCTTCAAAAGTGAAACGCCAGCCGAACATAACCGATGCAACCGGTGCAACATAAGGAATAAGCATAATGGTGCGCACAATCCCCCGACCCGGAAATTCAAGGTTAAGTAATAAAGCAACCAACATCCCTAAAATCGTTACACCACCAACAGTACCAACAAGATAGATAATGGTTGTTAGCCAAGATTGGTAATAGGATTTATCACGTAAAAGTTCTATATAATTGGCAAAACCAACAGCTTCTTTGCTGCCATCAATATTGACATTAAAAAAGCTTAAGTAAATATTGAACATTAATGGATATAAAATGAGCAAACCAACAATGAGTAAAGATGGCGCTAGCATTGCCCATGCCAGTTGTGCTTCTTTTTTTTGTAAGATGGAAGATGCCATAACAAGGAAGCTCCTTTGATTTATATAGAGTAAAATATATAATAATATTTCACTCTATAAGTTTTGATCAATCGGTTATCTATTGCGCACGATATTCATCGATAATTTTTTTCATTTCTCCTTCGGCCCATGCAACAGCTTGAGCAGGGTCTTCATCTTTAAGGATAACCCGTTGGATCATTTCGGGAATAATCATTTTGGCAAAAATCAAATTGGCCTCAGGGAAAACCTTGCCATCAACAGTGCTGAATTTACGAATATCTTCCATGCCCGAGATAATCTCGGTGATTTTATCTTCGCCATACCGAATAAATACACCTTTGGGGTCATCTAAGTAGTCCTCAGAAGCCGCTACGGCTTTTTGTGCTGGATTGGCACCGCCTACAGCAATATGTCCCCAAGTGACTAAGTTGGTATCTTGCTCGGCAAAGGCGATCCATTCTTGGGCGGCTTTGACTTTTTCGGCATCGTCATTTTTAACAATTGCTAATCCGGTAACTTGCCCATAAGATGCGGTTTCTTTATTGGTGATTGTTGGTACCATTTGTGTTTTTTCGACAAGTTTCTCATCAAATTTGGCACCTTTTAGGTCTTTAAAATTTTCAGAAGTTAACGAGTTTGCTGCATTTTCAGCTAAAGCGAGATCATCCATAATAAAGGTCGAATAAGGGAACATGGCCATACGATTTTGAATATAATAATCACGGGCGCGCCATGTTTGTTGCCCCGGAGGTGCATATTGAGATAGCTCTTTATAAAAGGCTAAAGTTTCAATCATTTCGGGGCTATTAAAAATAAGATTTCCCTCACTATCAAACATCCGAGCACCATTTGAGTGGGCAAATTGTGTGAAGACCTGCTCGGAAAATTGATCAACGGCAGAGGGAATAAGTATGCCATAAAAGCCCTCGGAAGGATTATTGAAATATTTAGCGGCAGCAAGAATATCATCCCATGTTTCGGGAGCTTTTAGTGAGGCTTCTTTAAATAAGTCCGAGCGATACCACAAACCCTGTACCCAACCATATAGAGGAACAGCATTATAGCTTCCATCGGCGGCTTGGAGTAATTTTAGGGCGCCTGTATAAAATTTATCTTCACCAATTTCATCAACAATTGCGCTTGTGGCCTTACGATCAATAATACCATCTTCACCAAAGCTAGAAAGCAATTCTGACCCGGCATGAATTGCCACAGGCATAGCATTCGCACCGGCTGCCTTGGTGAGCTGCGCCGCATATTCATCCTCCGATACTGGGGTGACCGTAACCTTGTGGCCGCTGAGTGATGCAAATGTATCAGCCATAAGCTGGATTGTTTTAATACGATCTTCTTGGGTGTCGGTTGTCCAAAATTCAATTTCAGCAGCTATGGCCGAGTAGCTTACCGTTGCGGCTAAGGCTGAGCTTAAGATAATTTGTGTTAAATGTTTTTTCATTGTTATATTCTCCGTTATAATATGGTTAATCTTTTTATTTTGGCGTGCCGCATGATTGCCGAATAATCATTTGGGCTTTCCAAAGTTCTTGTAATTTTTCTTGGCTGCTGCCGTTAAGGCGTGTGCTGACCATCTGAGCTAACCTTTCGGCAATGGCGCCAATAGGCTGATGAAAGGTTGTTAGGGCGGGCTTCCAATAGGCAGAAAATAATGTGTCATCATAGCCGATAACGGCTAAATCTTTCCCGATGGTCAGGCCATATTCTTGGGCACGTTTCATCACACCAAAAGCTTGGTGATCGTTGCTGCATATAATTGCAGTTGGTGCGGTGGGCTGTGCATATAATGTGCTAAAAGCACGGGATCCACCATTTTCATCCAGAGCTGAGTGGGTTATCCATTCGGGCTTTATTGTTAATTTTAGCTCATTCATTGCCTTTTTAAAGCCAGATATTCGCTGCTGAGTAAGCTCTAAATATTGAGGGCCAGCAATGCAGGCGATCTTTGTATGGTTTTGATTGTATAAATGCATAACCGCTTGATAAAAAGCCGTTTCATGATCTAAGTCGAGCCAAGGATAGGTGACTTTTTGCGAAGGGTGGCCAAAAACAACAAAAGGAAAGTTGCGTTCTTGCAGCCAAGGAATACGCACATCATTTGTCTCTAATCGGGGAACGATAATTGCATCAACTTGCTTATTGATGATCATTTTTTTCCAAGAGGCGGTATTTTTTAGGCCATGTGTGGCAACATTGATAACAAGTGAATAATCTTTTTTATCTAGAGCTTGAGATAGAGCAATGATGAACTCGGATAAAAAGGCCGAATGTGAATATCCGGCATCGTTATATAAAGGAAAAACAATACCGATATTCCCCGTTTTTCCGGACTTTAGAGATCGGGCAGAAAGATTAGGCGCATAGCCATGCTTTTGGGCAACTTCTTGCACACGAAGACGGGTTGCTTGTGCGACAGAATCATGGTTGTTTAACGCACGACTGGTGGTTGTTACAGAAAGATTAACAAATTTTGCGAGCTCTTTTATGTTCATGTATGCAACCATGCTTTAATTGTTTTCTTAAAGGTATAAAAAATTTAAAACGTTGTCAATTTATTTTTATAAAATATAAAATTATATTTATAAAACAAATGATTAATTATGTTTAAACGTTAGTAAAAATATATATAATGGTTGCTTTTTTATGATATTTTTAGAGGTTGTTTGATTATTCGATGTAAAAAATCACTGTAAAGGATAAATGTTTATTGGTAAGGGCATTAAAGAGTAATTTGATTGATAATTTGGTTGAGTGCAGTATTTTTTTAAAGAAAAAATAGGAAAATAAAAAGAACTAAAGAGGTACTCATAAAATAAGAAGCCCCAAGCCGGACTGATATACTCAGTTGCCAAAATAGACGGAAAGAATGTAATATCCTTGATTTTGAATCTGAATTATGATTTCAGCCATAAAAAATGAGGTATCCATGACAAATATTTTTTAAAATTATTTATTATTTTTTCATTTTCTGTGCCCATATTATTTAGGCGCTCAGTAAGCTCTGTCCTTGCGGGTTAAAAT
>JAVFBX010191425.1:0-13378 GCA_034783855.1 Mopalia kennerleyi
TGGAATACAAGCTAAGTTCATCAAAGGGTGAGAATTTGTCAAACAGTTTAACTGGAATACAAGCTAAGTTCATCAAATGTTGAGAATTTGTCAAACATTTTAACTGGAATACAAGCTAAGTTCATCAAAGGGTGAGAATTTGTCAAACATTTTAACTGGAATACAAGCTAAGTTCATCAGAAAGTTCAGTTGCAAAGCCCAAAAGAAGTTGCACATTGAAAGAATGCTTCCAAGGAAATTTGTCTGAAACAAAAAAAAACCCAACAGAAGCAATAGACAGATTTGTTTATTTTGACAATAAACCAATATTTAAGAAAGCACCTTTCATATCATTTATAAAGTCTCTATATTGGTGCCTGATTTTTATTCGTTCACTCTCTGGCTGTAAAGGTTCCAGCACGTCGTTCCTGGGCGCGTCGTTCCTGGCCCCATCGGTTTCCATACGACTTTCAGTCCGTTTTCTAGCGGAACGTGAACTTGGTTCTCCTGAACCAGCCTCCATTTTCAACAGCAACAATGTGGCCTAGCTATTTAAAAACAAATGAAAATAGTTAAAAACAATTAAAATATTATGCAGATTAGTTTGTTTGTTTGATTGATTGGGGTTTAACATCGTACTCAAGGGTATTTCACTTATATGACGACGTGCCAGCCCAATGGGTGAAAGAAAACACCCTCAACACCACTGGCAACGAACAAAGACAGGACAAATAGAGTAAAGTGACTACTCCAAAGAAGGAGGAAAGAAGGATGAATCCTCACTTTACTCTATTATGTTAAGCTTGTCAGTGGAAATTCTAATACAGAACAAATACAGGACGCATTACAGACACCACAAACAGATCGGCTTCCTGTTCACCTTTAGCTCTGAAAGCACCAGGGCAACATGAAGCTCCCTCCAACCACCCACTATATATCATATTAAGCTGGGTTTATTGCCCTGAAGCAAACCAATGGTGTATAAAAATGAATCCTATTAAAACGAGAAACACGAATAACACATGTACAGGCTGATCAATGGGAAGACCAACCACAACATCTGTGGGTAGATTTAGGACAACTGTTACAGAGTGTACCAGTAAGTGAAATCACATGACATATGAAGGAGACAGCATCTGTAACATTGGTCAACAAATCTATATCACCTGGTCATGTGTTGCTAGATTTCTTCAACCCTTGACAAAAATCCATACTCTGACATACATACAACAAATCTGAGTACGTGGAACTTCAACTGGTATTTAAGCTTTGTTTGCTGGACTGGGGCTTTACGCCGCACTTGAAGTGACAGAGTGCGAGTCTGATTGGTTTGCTTGGCTGGAGTTTCACGCCCAATTGAAGTGACAGGGTACTAGTTCACATTGACATCACAAACAATGACAAAATACAACATAATCACAGGATATCATACATGGTGCAATCAGATTGGCACACTGTCATAATAAAGGTTGATTTGATTTGACAGTGTGCCAATCTGTTTGATATCACCCAAAAAAGGTGTGTATTTCTCCTTAGCCTTGGGAGGTCCAGGGCAACAGGAAGCACTCTCAGGGCAACAGGAAGCACCCTCAGACGACCATATAAAAGCAGGGACTTTCTTCAATCCATAGTGTCAGTTCCCATGTCAGACCAAAGTACTCTGTGTCACAGGCAATTCCCTAAAACCCGTTATTATCCTTCATATAAATATGATCAAGTTAACACCAATATTATTCTACACAGGTTAAACGATTTATAGTTTATTAACCATCATACTTGCAACTACATAATATGTAATCTAGCAAACTAAATCCAAAGAAATAATCACCTACCACAAACAGTATTAAAGTGTTAACTGTCTGGTCATTGTTTTCACATCAGTGTCATTTAAACTCAACAAACTGGGGAAAGTGGCCGCAGAACACTATTGGATGTTGTGTCTATTTGAATTTAACTGTCACTAGTGAATTTTTTTTCTCAGAGTTGACATACTTGGGTAAACACGACGCTTGGCACAGCGACATGGTGAGTTTGTTTGTCAGGAAATGCTGTTCTATTTACCACCCTTGTTGTCGAATGTTGGCAGAGAAAATAGTTCCTCGTAAGATCCGATCTTTAGGCCACAGTGCCACACTTCATATTTTTTTTTGGTTTCTTTTCTTCTTGTTTGCTGTACTTCACTTGGACCTCTAAACTTCTCGTGCATTAATCAATACATGTGACTGGAATCAAAGCGAACACTTTCTAATCTTGGGGCAGATGGGGCCCAAATTAGAACAAAGAAACGACAATGCGTCTGACATTTCATAGCACCTCAGAGTCAGCCTGAACTAAAAACCAACAGTTTACATTGAGAAGGTGATCAATCTGACACTATCCTAAAACAGTTACACAAATGTTGATAGATTCAAGGTTGTCCTTCCTGTAGCTGTAGAAATAGGCACTGGGAGTTTATCCCCGCTCTCCCCAGGGGGCACACAATTTCCCTCCTAATCTATGGACAAAGCCAATCTTAGCCATCTGATTTCAACAGTATCTGTCAGTGGCCATCCCCATTCTGCAGACACCCTTTCAATAAGACACCCTAAAAATACTCCTGGGTAAAACAGAAGTGTCAAGTGTTCAATATCCCCTTTCTAGCTTCATTTCATTACATGGACATACACTCCAAGTCAAGAAATAGCAAAGGCTGCTCTCAAACATGCAAGATTATTCAAACTTAGTTTGATTTCAGTTGGGTTTTTTTGTTGCCATGATGTAGTGCAACTGTGGGCATATATTTTAGAAGAACACTGGTAAAGTTCTGTCCCCTCTGGCTGGGCTACATGCATGGGTGAGCTCTATTTCCCTGGGGGCATTTTCTGATTTGTCAACCCAGTCTTAGACCTGGGACCATCAGTGATAAGATCAGAACAACCACCCACCACCCTGCCCTTTCTATTTCACATGCAGTATACAATTCAATCAAACCTAATACTTATCACTCACACTGAACATCGAGTGCTTCAAGCTAGATGTATCATATTTCTTCATTAGCACACCTTATTTTTAGTTACTGGTACACTAATTTTCGTAGATTTGTCTTATTTTAAATTTCTACGGCCCACTCCAAATAAAACCAGATGAAGATCAGGACGCCATGAAAATAGGCTACATATTTCAGCTTTACTTGTAAACTACAATCAATTCATAGAAGTGGGTCATGCAGAGTGACCACTATTTTAGAACTATTTTCTTGTCATAAAAGCTAAGACGCTAAACAATGATTTATTTTTGTAAACAGAAAATTCTTAACATTAATTACATGCTTATGTTTACGAGTTTAAAACTCACCCAGTCAGGTAGCTTTTCTCAGATTTGGAATGAACAGCATAAAACTCTTCATTGAGGTCGCTGTTAGTTGAAAAGCCTAACTTATAAACGGGCATTAACCCCATAGAATATAAAAAAAATAGGAGAAATAAAAATCCAGGCGAATCTGATGGCAGCTTAACAAAGAGGTTATATGGACAGGGCAGGCCATTTGAGGTCAGCTACCAGAAGGGATGTTCATCGATCCATACACAACCACTGCATAATGTGTCCAGTGCAACACCACCCAATTTCACAACAATAGCCACAAACCAAAAATGAAATTAGGCCATCTTCGTCGCTATGGTTACCAAAATACTTGTGTGCTATTCATAATCAAGCTTAAGTCAATGAGACGATGGGGCTCATTAGACTGTGACAGACTGGAGGATTGTCTTCATAATTCATACTGGGAAACTTTCTTAGATTTATATTGCAGAGGGCTGCTAGAATAGGATTGTCAGGAAGATAGGCCCCATTACTACTATAGTCAGCCAAAGGTCTCAAGTTTGATATCTTGGGGAGGCATGCATATTTTACTTACTTACTTTATTTGTTTTTTTTTTAATTTATGAAATTCAACCGCATACAAATGTTATCGATTTGATTGTTTGATCGACTGAGTGATGGATATTTAAGGGTAATTCACTCATGACAATGTTGTACAACAAAAAGCCGCACTGACTTAACTATAAAATGTAAACTGTGAGAACATTAATGTGCCTTTGGTAAGCTTTGAACTTTGAACTAAATAGGAATGCTCACTCTTTTGATCCAACAAGATTTTATATCAAACAGAAATATTTCTAAATTCTTTGTGGTAAATAGCTTATATAAATTCCGAGACCCATTAGAGCGTCAATACAAAGAAAACATTACATTCTACGTTGCATGACTACTGAAAATATGCATATAATAACATGGAGCTAAAAACATGGACAAAAATGACTACCTCCAACCTAACACAAATGATTTGAAGGCAGAAACCATGTAATAATCTTATAAACGCCTGTTTATGTATTAATATCACATGGAGATACAGGTAAAAATGGTGCTCCATGATGTATGACCAAAACCATTTCATACTGCACGAAGTGAAGCAGATAATTTATACATGTAGAAATATTAACACTGCATTGCTGAATAATATACATGTATGTGCATTCAGTAGTGTTTCTAATGAGGAGAAAATTAAACAGCTTTCAGATTTCTCACAAATATCACACAAAGTGAGTGGTTATTCAGAGATTATCGGTTAAGGGCTAGTGACAAATTTTTAGCTGATGCTTGGTTTCAGTATAAATTTTAAACAATTTATACAGACTGAATAAAAATGTAGTAATTGTTCCTATTTTGTCCCACTATTTAATTAGCTCCATAAGACTTGACCAACCTTTATATTTTAAAAAAACAAAGAACAAGTTTCTTTTCTTTTTTTTAATTGGACTTGCATGTCATACACAAGAGCAAAGTGTTGAGTTCTTATTCTTCCTTATTTTAAACATTGGTAAAATGTGAGGAAATCTCATAAAAAGCACCCCAAGGATAGCGGGAGACACCCCATGTGACTCTATAATATACCTGTGGGTGACTAAGGGACTCATGCAGTGCATCGCGTACAATGTTTTTGTTAGTAAGTTCAAGGTGCTTTTATTTGAAAAGAAGGATCACTCCCACTCACCTAATTTAAGTTTGAGATATATGACGTACACCTCTCAAAAGATTGTTTAACTTACATGCAATATTTTGCTTAATGTAAATGACTTGCCTTGATTGTCAAAATACTGTCCTTAAAACCCCTCTCTCTCTCGTTAATTTCAAACATGAACCCCTACATTAAAGTACTGCTCTGTTTTATTTACAAACTGATACATATACCCCCTCGACTTTAACAGGGCTTAGTTTAACCAATAGGATATCAATAATGGTGACAAGAAACTATATAAGAATGAGGTCATATGGTCATTAAAGTCTCATCTTTATCTGTGACCAGTGTTACTTCCTACAAATGTTATCAAATAAATTAAACTAAGAATATCTATTTGAACAGATTAAAATTCAAGTTCGTACTTTTCTTTTTTGCTTATTTCACAACCCATAGTTCTACTTTTACACAAAATCTGTCAAAAATTGGATAGCTGAAAATCGGAAAACTATTTAAAACAGTTAGAAATTTACGGAAGCTATTACCTGTTATGTCTATTGACCAAACCATAGTCTGGTGGTTGTAGAAGTGTATCAAATATACTCACTTGTGAATTAAACAGGTTTATCATTTCAATAGTAGAAGTTAGTCGTTAAATGTGTTTTCATGTAAAATAAAGTATGTAAATGTAATTCAATTCTGTATCATTTATTTTTAGCAAATAAAAGTGTCATTTATCTCTACAGTTAAAAAAAAAAAGAACAGTGAAGCCATTTTTGTTCGTGTTTTAATGCAAATTTGATCAGTATATTACTTTGCGGACATTTTTTTTTATTATTACCTAGGCGTCATTGGGTTACACAGTCCTGGAGACAAGTAGAACATTAGAAAAGCCTCAGTCATGCTCACGTTCTGATTCAGCTAATACAGCTTTGTTAAGAGAAATCAACATGTGAAGATCTCAAGTTAGAAAAAAAAATGTTTCGATATTTTGTTTATTTAGTTTGATTGGAGTATAACTTTAAAAAAAAAATCACAACAGTCTTCTTTACAGAAGTTTAAACAATATATAATAGCAGATCTATCTATATAACGATATAGCAACAACTGATGAATATATTTTACTTTACATTATCCATGATGTAGCATCTGTTATAACAATCATGTAGACAGTATCAGGTGATGTCTATGTACATGTACGCATACCTTTGAACAAATGACACGAATAGCTCTAATTACAGGTAAAAACAACCCGGCACTTTAGCAAGGTTTTGGTGACCTTAAATCAACTTGCTATAAAATCAATAGGGTTTACCTGATTTACAGCCTCAACAGTGAAAATAGATTTGCCTTCATTGGCTGTACATCTTTAACATCATACGTAGGCCACAATCACAGTTCAATAGTCTATACTAAATCACATATGGACAAATTGTCAGCTCAAATATGATAAGAATAATCCAGACTGTGTTAAGATTGGATCACTTCATTTCTCCACGATTACCCTGTGTAGATCCACAAGGATATCCTTAGATTATGTGACGTTTCAATGATAAATCCTTAATGACAATACCACATCCACCGGGCTGATACAGCACTGTTATAACCCACTGCTTCACATGGCTGATGCTGAATTACTAGAGCACACGCCAACTTCAGGCTAGCCAGCAATCCAGACTTTTCATTGGATGAGATAGAAATTATCAACCTAACCAGATCAAGAGGGTCCACAGTGGGGGTGTCAGATTTCACAAGAAATAATTTTACTTTATTATTAAACTGTTTTCCATTTATTATATTTCACGTGATGTACTCTAAAAATGGCCACATCAAAAAACTGAATTGTATTAACAAAAACTGTGTTATTCAGTGACTAAATTTGACATTGCAGCATGAGTTTACTAAATAAAACTTTAAAGAAAAAGAAAAATCTAAACTCAAATTCACATTGCAGGGAATAAGCTTTTTTGTTTGGTCTCAATTAGATTTGATTAATACAATCATTTGCAAAACAGTTTTTAGCCTACTTAAGCGCGTGCTGTTTATCTATAAAGCACCTAAATTTGACAGATCAGGGGCCCTATACTTTGACATCAAAAAAAATATATGTTGTGTCAACTCGCACGTATTTGCTGCTCGTATAACAGATTATTCAAAGTCCAAATATTAGTGGGTACATATCCCAGACTGAAATGAAATCGAGAAAATTAAAAATAGGCACAAAGATATCAGAGAGCCACAATGTGAATTATCCGTCACAAAAATCAAATATTCTAAAAAAAAATTTCAACTCCAATAGAGATTTAAAAAAAACAAAGGTCAATTAAATATTAATCCAATTTTTTAACACCTGGACATTGACAACAGAGAGCTAAAAACTTGCAAGTCATTAACAGCATGGGTAACAACCTTGAAGTGACCAGTATGTCAGTGTTGTGGTATACACCAAATACATGAAGGTGAAGAACCAAGATTAGTCATAAGTCACATTTTTCCATTATAATAGCTGATTTTACGAGAAAAAAACAGCGGAAAACACGAGAGTAAGCTACTCTACTAACAACACTAGTACATCGACATATAAAGAGAACGTGTCAATACAAGGTCGCACATAAGCCTGAGGTCAGCAGGTCAAATTTACACCCTATATCACCTGGCTATGATTTACGTCATTATAAATTAATCGACGGGGAAGATTTCAAATATATAGGTCATGACAACTTGCAAAAAAAAAATGTTGTTTATGTTTCTGTTAGCTGTTTATCTTTATCAGCACAGTAAAAATCTTTAAAATCACTACTCTGACTTACATAAAGAACTGTTAAACTCTGGTCTGTTATTATTTATGTTGGCACTGCACCTACAGACCTATGAAAATGTTGATTCCTGTCTTGTCAAAAAAATAAGGCTGAAAAACATTCACACATCTTTGGGACACAAAGTGGACTCCATTCACAATGTTTGTATATCTAAATTCACATAATTTTTGTTTAAATCAGTTAACAAAATTTTAGCCACTTTCATGTGCTGGTTGAAAAGTTTACTATGTCCAAATCCTAGTCAAACCAAATGCCATACTTAAATTTTCAATGTTAAATCTATTTTTCCAAACATGCATATGATTTCTTAGTGTCTGTATCTGACAGGAAACATTTTTTAAGATTATTTCTTTTACTAAGGTGTCAAGTGTTTACAAATATAACTATTAGGTAAAAGATTGTTCCAACAGGTTTGACATCATAATAAGCAATAAATAACTACAGTGTCTGTGTTACATGATTCTTGAACCTATTTTTAGCTTAAATCATAATCTGGCTTTAACAGTTTTTAATTAGGGAAATCATGACTTGAACCTGGGAATCTGTGATTTTGTTATAAATTCAGGTCATCGTCAACAGCTGAAATCAAGACAAACTACTGCACATCAACCTTAACACAAACTTGTCTTTCAGTTGGGTGCTATCATCCTAATTAGATTGCCTAGAAACTGTGCTACATCGTGTCAAACTGGATGTCTTAAATTAACATATGCATGTACGACACTGTTTCTACATCTTCTATACATGTAGATGAGTCTGGATTTTCTTCAAGCCAACGGTCATTGTAGATTATTTCTGTAGTTTAACTCCTTGCTAAAAGGCGATAGAGTTACCTCGCCAGAACCAAAATGCAATTTCAAGAGTCTGCAAATAATCCAGGTAAATGTAAAGACTGAAGAAGTCATGGAAACAAGTCCAAAACAAACAGATGTAGGACAGGGTGGCTGTAGTTATGATACAGGGTTTTTTAAGAAAGATGAAGGAAATGTAAAAATAGAAATCTAAGTAAACATGAAAATCAATAACTATTGACTATGTTATACATGTATCTTTAAAGCCTCTACAAACATATCTCAGACCATACAGGATAAATGTTGTCTCTATTAAGCCCTAGACACATCCGTATCCCACATCTCCACAGCCAATGTGATCCAGGGGTGGGAGTGTCCCATATAAAATTGTCAACCGTATTTATTTCATGAAGCTAAATTCTAAAAAATCTTCCATTTTACAATGTTCATTACATTCCTAGAACAGAGGAAACTACTGAGCACCAGGCAGCAGTCTCTCAAACATAAACATCAGAGTATAGGGCCATCCATTCAATACTAGTCTGTGAATAGATGCAGCTCATAATATCGGACTTGAGTGACACACTTAGCCAATACTATTTAACAATAATCATATTTAAGTCCCGCCCATGCTACTGATTCTTTGGGATAACGTCAATAATTGGTGTTAACATTGCAATTTGTTTTTCCCCAAACACTATTTCCAGTAATTAAAAATTATGTTGTAAATTTAGAGTACATTTATGGTTTCAAATATATGTGTACATGTACATCAAAACATACAATCAGCCTCCCCAAAACTTACTTATTTATTTAGATTTTTTTACTTTTTCGATAAGAATAATCAGACAACAGATTATCTATTTCGCATTGTTCCCTGCACTTAAATATGATGGAAAACCAAAAGGAAACCTCATAATAACCACACCCATGATTGAGTGAGCACCATCATAGACTCACTCATATACATGGTGGTCAACGGGTGGACTCCAACCAGTGGATGGTACATCAAAGTACGATTTATATATCAGACATCCTAATCACTAAGGTTATGGCTACCACTTAGCCTACCAGTACCACTGGGTGAATGAAATCACAGTTAAGAAGCCCTGGCAACAAGCACTGATATACATAGTGCAATAAGACTACATGTCAGTGGGCAAATTCGAAATGAGCCATACAACAAATCACCTTAGCGTTGCCTGAACTTGCCTCCTAAAGAGAGCACCAGGACTTTCCATCAAACACCTGTCAGCTACCTGGTGAGGAACATTTGTGGGGTATTTCACAAAATAGTACCCTGTAGACAAGGTTAATTGACTGATTGGTGTTTTACACCATGCTTAAGCTGTAGACAAGGATAACGTTTAAATTGGATGAAAACAACAATTTCTGATTGATTGATTTTTGCTTAACACACTGCCTTATGACATAACACTGACCACTCCAAAGAGAATATAAAACCCCACACAAACACAGCAAGAAACAATTAACTTGTTTGCCCTGTTGCAAAAATAGGGTTTTCTCAGTGCCAAGTCAAGAAATCCTGAGAAAAAAAACAACGAAAACACTTACCTTAATAGTCCAGTCTCTGAGTCTCTTTACTATTTTAATTGAGGTCAAAATCTTACATGGTTTTCTAACACGCATTTATTTGAAGTTTACCCATAAATTAATAAGCAATCAAATAATTGTCTTACCTGATGATCTTTCAGCTGGACTTCAATATCCTTCTCAATCCAGGTAGGGTTAATCGAGAGAGTTAACAGCCTCCCCTCAACACCATTCAGCCAGCTGCGAATACAACTCAGGTCCAAATCCAAATCTGTACAAAAAGAGAGCTAAGACTGAAGGGAAATATTCTAAAAACACTGATACATTACAGTATCTAGCTTAAATCATCAACAGTCTTAACATGACATCCACAAAATGAACTGTCAAAGAAAATCACTTTTTGCAAGAAGATTACTTAAAAAATGAAATACCCCTATCATACCTGTGACAGGTACTTGTTAACAGTATTCTGAAGTGGACAATCAGCTTTTAAAGAAGGAGTAATAGCCAGTAGTATAAGAACAGTGGCTGAGTGGTCAAACATGTGGTCAGTATTTGTCCAGCCATGGGTCAGCATTCCTTTAGAAACTACCTCAATCAACTCAACAAGAGATGTTTGCCAGTTTTTGTAAACAATCCAAACACCTTCCTGCTGAAGAAAATATTGACTTTACCGCCATGATTTCCCTTGCAGATCCTCCGAGGGAATTGTCACAAGTATTTAACCACCTTTTAGAGCTATTGGCAGACTACAGAGGTAAGAGCACACATTCTACCCATATCCTGAATTCTTTGGCAATTGATACTATTAAACAAGGCGATGGCAGCCATTGATTGAGTCGGCCCCAAAGGGAAAATGCAGAGCACCACGCAGTCAACAAAGATATCCCAACTCTTCAATGATACTTACTTGAGTTATCAAATTCTTTAAGCAAATAAACATAAATATAAAATTTATGGAAAAAATATATATATTAGAAAAGATGGAAGAATCATTAGTGACAATAAACTAAAGTACAAGTCAAGAGGTACATGTCTGGTGAACTTTGTACATGTATTTGATGTATCTTTTTAACAATATGGCAAATATTCTATGGCCTGTTATTTGATTACCCTGACATACAAGTCTCCTTGATTGGGGTTTAACATCGTACTCTATGGGCTGCAGGCGAATTAAGTAAGATAGTATAAGTACGCTTTACACATACTGCCATTTGTCAGAGGGCCACCCCTTGTAAATTTTGCGACCATGTGACCCACGGTCGCATAAAATCCCTCGTCTGGTGAGATATTTTTTTAAAAAATAAAAAATATAAATATAATTTTATTTTAATTTTTTTATAAAACCCACCCCAATATCGATGTCAAACCTAAGAAGTTGAATTTATCACATGAAAGTTAAGCCTATAGTATATGATGTTTAACATTTTTTTCAAACTGTATTGGCCCTATGTAGAATCTGGTGAGAAATTTTTAACCTGATAATGAGTGGTCGCGAGAATTTTAACATTTTTGCCAGGGGTGCAGAGGGCAAATCAAACTTTAAATGCACACCCAAGTTTAAACTCTCATAATCACTAACATGTATACAAACCAATGTCCACGCCCATTATCAAAGCTTGAAGTTTTAAATTGTTTAATTCAATTTTATAATGAAGCAATAATAAGGGTTATCCAAAGCTAGTTTAACATAATCAGGACTTGCCCATACTGCAGGCACCCACAACAGTTAAGAATACACTACTCAGTCTACTGTACATCTAAAAACCAATAAGTATGTGTACAAAAATTAACCATAACATGTATATCTCCAACCTTCAGATAAGATAGGAATATATACCGAGATAAATGTCAACTGCGAAAAAATCTTATTTCACATAAACATACCAGCCTTTTATTTCTTTCCTCAGATGAATAATAATGACCCACAGATGTAAATAAGTAAAAAGCAGTGTGTCTACCCTCTCAAATCTTAAGTTCATTGGTCACTCTTTGGCCAGCTTATGACCTTTTAGTAAGAAGGGATATTGCCTTTGGGGAATGGGGTCTACCTGCCTTCTCTTTATACTTATAGTGTACATGTTGAGTAAGGAAACTTATCCAGCAATGTATACAGTGGTACAGTATACAGGCAGGTGCTGTTGGGGACAGAATGGAGTCTTCCCATAGCTATCCCAAAATTTTTAAGGAGGACAGATTTATAGGTTTTCAAAACTGTTTGCAGTGTGTCTTAATTGGCTCTTTGCTACTGATTTTGGCAAAATTTGTCTTCCTATCATCAATGAAGTTTCTATTATAAAGCAATTTTGCTTTTTTTTATTATTTTATAAATGCACATTTATGTATTTTAAAAATCAGCAAATGCTAAATTTTAGGGACTGATTTTAAGGTTATGCCAGAAAAGATAACAGCACAGGCCTGACTACAGTAAAGAGTGGTGTAGCACAAAGGGAGATAACTCACCATTGAGCATGGTCTTTGTGTCTTGGTGTCCATTCAAAGGTCCTACATTTTCCTGTAAAGTCTGCCACTGACTATTCAGGTGCTGTAATCTGAGAGTTATCTCCTCTTTGAGGCTTGGGTATCGTTTCAACAGTTGTTTGGCGTACTCATTAAACAGCTTTCGACGGGGTGAGCTATGAAGCAACTCCTCATGGTATGCCTGAAAATAATTAAACAGAAAACATTGTAACTGGAGTAAACAAAAATGTTTTGTTGATTATGACTGAATTATTGACACATAGCTGATCGCTGGGCTAACACTGCTGATCCTCTGTGTAACTGATCTTTACAGCACATAAAAATAAAACCTTAGTTAAGTGTGTGTCATGGGAAACAAGTAAAGGGTTCTATAAATAAATATACTTAATGATATATCTAATGACTTCAAGTACAACCTTCACTTGCCAGTCATAATTCATGGAAAACCAAAGAACAACATTATCACTAAGCAATAAAGTAAAATATGTGACTCAATGTAACAGATACAAATTGTTGTTACAGTTATTTTATATGAAGTTTTTACAGTATTCTACATAGTACTGTACATTAATAAAAAATATATTTTTGCTTTTTTCTGATACATTATTTGTTGTATAGCTAGGCAATAGAAACACAGAACTGAATATAGCCAGACTTGTAGCATAAGACAGAAAATGTCAAATGTTTGTTTGTTTGTTTGATTGGGGTTTAACGTCGTACTCAAGGGTATTTCACTTATATGACGACGAATTGTCCAC
>JAVFBX010191436.1:0-13377 GCA_034783855.1 Mopalia kennerleyi
AAAATGAACCAAATTTTTGTTATCGCTTAGATTAAAAGTTAGGTATTCAAACTATATGTCGGTGAAAAAAATAAATCGAAATTCTATTTTCAAACAGTTAAATTTTAGCCTGCAATTTAGTTTCCCCATGATGAAGTATACAAGTCGCAAAACTTTAATTGCCTATTTCTGGCACTTCAGTTTTAAGCAGACACTACATTTTCCAGGGCGGATTTCTAAAAAAACTGTTCATGGTAGAGACATCAAATTTGAACCATTGTATAGAGCACGGTGCGATCTAGTAAACAGTGTCTCATTTTTTATAAGTTCGTCCTTGATTTTTTTTAATGTTTTCTGAAAGTTGGACTTTTCAAGGTGAGATAGATAAAAAAATCAACTGTGATCGATCTAATCAAAATTTTTTAAAAATGAGGCACCGTTTACTAGTTCAAGGACTGTTCTACTAGGTCAACTAATCCAAGGGTACTCAAGGGTACATGTATTTCACTTAAATGATGACAGTGTGACTCACTCATATACTCGATGGTTTACAGATGTACTCAATCTAATGACAGGTACATGTACATCAAAGTAAGATTAGTGAGCACACACACTACTAGCCACTAAGCCTCAGCCGTTGGCCCAGCAATGGTTTGAATATACTGCTTACAGCCCTAGCCACAAAATAACTGATTTGTATGTTTGATTGGAATTTAAAATCGTACCTATGGGTATTTCACTTATATGATAACTTATATGTATATGATTGCCTGAGTCACATCATGTGACTCACTCATAAACCGTATGATCGACTTACTGACTCAAACCTGTAAGCCGTACTTCATAGTACATGTATAGGATCAGTAGGCCGACACGCTTACCACTAAACCACAGTGGCAGGTCAAAATAATTGAAATTATCTTACCAGAAAATGCATCCTCATAGCAGATTGGCTTGGCTATCACCGTGTCGAATCTGCTTGAACTGTATTCCTTGTTCACTTTATCATCGGGCAATCTGAATTCTACCAGGTATTTTAACCTCTGCTGGTTGCTGTCATATATGGCATACTCATTATCCTGTGAAACAAAATGGAATGTTGGTGAGACACTTGGTGCAATATTGCTTTATTTAATCGGCTTCTGAAAGTATAGGTTGATTTTGATCTCTAATGTACACTGCATACATGTATTTACTGCATGACCCTTTAGACATGGAATATTGATAAAAAAAACCATGGGTCCATGCAGGGATTGAGGCCCTGAATATATGCCACTCAAATTCAGTAAAAACTTAATTTTAGCTGAAAACTATTCAAATTTACCCTTTCAACAACGAATATTAAATATTTGATTGGAATTAAATTTCAATCAGGGTTTTTATTAAAAATACATTTGGTATTCATACATTGTAGTATCAAATGGCTGTCAAATTATAATTTTCTCCAATTTAGGTACATGTAATTCAAAAATTTCCTTGAGAAAATGACTTCTGGGGTCATGTGTCAGTCCCTGGGGTCCTGTGTCAATCCCTGGGGTCATGTGTCAATCCCTGAGGTCATGTGCCAATCCCATATGATTTTTCTGTAAGAGATTGCTTGTAATTAATGTAAAACCATTCTCTAACCACTGAGACAGGACATCCACAAGGCACAAAACAAAGACATCCCAAAAAGATCAGCTTTGTGTTGCTCCTATGATAGAACCAGGGCAATAGAAGCTTCGCAACCCCCCCCAAACTAAAAATAAGACAGTTATTGCACAATATGAGAGAAATATAATGGGAGTCTCTAAATGTCAAAAAGGGGGCACTTCTCTGCCGTAAAAGCGATCAAGACTGAAGGACCTTTTCACTGTGGATAAACGTGAGTGATGTCGTTTGAGGTGCCACTATCGTGAATGCTGTGATATCAGACGACCGTCTTTCATGGATTAAATTACCTCTTTTTGCTTTGCCAACATTGTGAGACGTCCGTTATATGTCTTGAATATTTTACCTTAAAATAAGATGGCC
Source organism: Mopalia kennerleyi (assembly GCA_034783855.1). Classification (NCBI taxonomy): domain Eukaryota; kingdom Metazoa; phylum Mollusca; class Polyplacophora; order Chitonida; family Mopaliidae; genus Mopalia; species Mopalia kennerleyi. The sequence continues at coordinate 1,993 of JAVFBX010191436.1, forward strand.
GTTCTGGTGTATTGGCTACACCGCAAACACTGTCAAATCCTTGTGACGGGTGACTAAGGTCTGGTTCAGAAGTAAAGATCTCTTCAGTCTGCCCCAGAGCCACTTCTGCCACCAGCATGAAACGACTGCCCCTCGTGGCATTCGGTAGTGAATATTTACTACTCACGCTAAAATTTGAGTTAAGACGATTTTTAAACAAACAACAGAAATTCAATACACGGAAAGGGATCTTTATGAATTCTATACAATAACTTTCAAGTTTTCCTACCAGTACTGAATAAAGACACTGGTCAACAATGTTAAAAAGTTAATTTTCCTCCAGTGCTTAGTAAAGACAGCATTGCTACTCTTCAAACAAACTACCCTTAGCCAGAGGTCCTAACAGCACTGAATGAAACAGTATACATGTACTCAAATTCACCGGTACTATATCACAATTAAGATGTTTTGAACGATAATCAAAATCAGATTAATTTGCTGATTGGTGTTTAATGCCCTGTTCAAGAGATTTTACTGATATAATGGTGATGTATTCCAAGAATATGGTAATTAGCCATTTTATAAACTCAGCCATAATATGTGAAGTATATTCCTTTGTCAGAAAACTAATGTTCTTCTGATGATACATAAGAACAGAATGACAAGACTTGGTCAAAACTATATTACATATTTAATGATCAAGTTTGTTCAATTATAGAATATAATGAAGGTGGACCTACCTAGCTGAATCAGCAAAGTATATCCCGTAACCTAGATTACCAGCATCTGTCCGTCTTCCACCATATTCATTAACAACCAACTTTGGTAACAACAAACCCCTATAATGAAGTAAAAAAACTAATGTTACAACAAAAATCTACAGCAAATAATAAACCACATAGGTAACAACAAACCTCTAAAATGAACACACAAGTTACAGGTTACAAAAAACTTCTAAACTAAAGAATAAACAACTGAGGTAACAACGCACCTCTACAAAAAAAATAAAACATAAATGAGCAGCTGTAGATTTAATAAAATATTAATTTGCCTCAAATTTTTAAACTATTCAACACACACCGATTTCAAGGGGAAGATATTATAAAATCTCTATAGAAAAAAGATTTAATTTTGCTGAAAAAATTTTCTTACTTGGGTTGGTAAGAAATTGATGTCTAAAAACCTTTGTCAACACATCCAGGTAAATATTTGTAGTAATACACTGATAACTGATTTAAAATAAATGACCTTTGTACTCATGTATTTGTCATTAAACGGATATGCCTCTTACATATATACATGTTAATCTCAACACACATAATTATGTTCATCGACACATTAATACTCATGCATTTATTTTAAAAAATGATATACCTGTAACATATACAAATGAACACATGTATACATGTTCATCTCAACACACATAATTCTATTAATGAAAACATTAATGAAAATATTCATCTAGCATTATAATTAACATCTTTTTTTTTAATAATAAAATTGCCTTTCTTTAAGCTTTAAATTGATTGCAATTCTTCAATGAAAAATAAGAGCATAGTTTAGAAAATATCTGATTTAATTATTAATTTGTTATACCTGGAGAGTATACCAAGAAAGTGAGCCGGCTGGGAGGAGTGGAACAGCAGTTTAGTTTGTCCCACATCATGTCTAAATCCATCATGTTCTACAGAGCGCTCAACCGTGAACACATTCAAAATGGATGCTTCCCTGAAAGAATAATGCATAATTAATTAAGTTTATATACACATACATGTATGCCAAAAAATTATAAAAGCAGAGTGTGATAATTTAATCAAAAAACCAAAAAATGTACTACTTTTGGACTAATTAATGTCCTTCAATATATTAGTTTGAGATGTTTGTTTGATTGATTGGGAGTTAATGCTGTACTTAAGGTTATTTCACTCATATGACGACATGCCAGCCCAATGGGTGAAGGAAACCACCCTCGACACCACTGGCAACAAACAAAGACAAGACTGGACAACAACAGGAAGCAATACAGACACCACAAACAGATCGACTTCCTGTTCGCCTTTAGCTCTGAGAGCACCAGAGCAACATGAAGCTCCCTATATTAGTTTTTGAGATGTTTGTTCGATTGATTCGGAGTTAATGCTGTACTTAAGGTTATTTCACTCAGATGACTGTGGCAGCCTAATTGGGATTTGGGTGGGGGAGGCATCACACCCTCCACTGGTAACAAACAACATCACATCCCTCAATCACCAGTAGGTTTCTATCTAATGGATTTGTTTGTTTGATGGTTGATTTATGTCGTACAATACATATTCATGTCCAGGAAGTATACAGGAAGCTGCTACATGTACCTCCATGTACTTGCCATTGTACAGCTGGAGTACAGGGTATGGATTACAAGACTTACTCAATGGTATCCAACACCATTCTGGAAATGGTTTCATAATCGAGATCCTGAACTGACACATGCTCAAGCCGGCATCCCAAAGCTTGGTACATGGTCTCTGCTGGGGGGATGGGCAACCAGAATGTTGCTTCACCCACGCTGATCATATCACGAATTAACTGCAATAATAAACGTATAAATTGACACGATAGCTTACACAACATCGAACAAGATGCATTATATTGATAGAATACTGATCGACCCGGTATATTACATTAGCAGGCCTGTGCTGTTAGGGAGAATGGATCCAACGTGGTCTTTCCATGGTTCTGCAAACTTATTTTAGGAGGACTGATTGATCGGTTATGGTTGTCAAAATTTGCTTCAGCTTTTGACAAATTTTGTCAATCCGATCATCAATGAAACTTACATATTAATTTAATTTAATTTAATTCTTTATTTATTTAACGAGGATTGTACACAGCCGTGAGGCCACTAGGTAGTCTCCTCAACATAAACATATTTACATAATAATATTAGTACAGATACATATAAAGACAGATACATATTAAGACAGATACATATAAAGACAGATACATATAAAGACAGATACATATATAAAGACAGATACATATATAACAGTAATATTGTAAGAATTGTAAAGGCGTTGTGTGATGACGGAATATTATTATATACATATATATACCTCCTAGACTTGCACATGTACACGCAAACACATATACATGTACACTTACATTTATTTACACACATACATACATGTTCATATATATATGCATGCGTATATATATATGTATATACACACACGTGTGTACAGGTGTATATATACACACATAGGCGCGCACACATATATATATATAACGTTAGTCAGATATTGTAGGAATTGTTACATAAAGCGATTTGATTCTTCAATGAATTTATGTACATATAGCATAATTGTTTTATTCTTATCTTGACATAGATCGGTTGTTCCGTAGAGCAATATGTGCAATAGATATTTAGGACATTCTTTCACAAAAATGCTATAATGAACACCCGGAGAAATAAATGAAGTTATATCAGTGAGCATCTGCTGCCGTGCAGCGACCAGATTGGGGCAAGATAGGAAGAAGTGGGAGACATCTTCACGATGGAAAAATGCAAATGCAAATGTAAGGCTATTTCACAAAATTTTAGGGGACCGATTTTAAGGTTCTCCAGGAAAAGGTTACAGCACAGACCTGATCATGTCAGTGCAATCAACAACAGAGCTGCCTATTGTTGAAGAAATTTATGCGTTAAAAAATTCTTTTTAGTAGTATTTTCCTTAAATTATGTGTATTTTTGTGCTATTTTTTTTTAAATTAAAAAGTATCATATTTTGTCCAATCCTTGCATTGTAAGCTACATGTATTTAAAGTACTTTAAACTTGTGTCTGATGGACAAGAGACTCAATATTTTGATTTGTTTAGATGATCTAATAATTTCCCAGCTAGAAAAAGGTAAAAAAATTGTTTGTAGATGAAATTTAAGGTTATTTACTGTATTTCCTGTAAAAGCGGTGTTAATATAGGCAGAGAGCCTGTTCAACACTCCCCTTTTCATTTTTCTGTGAAATACAAATGCTGTTTAAGCCAAACAAAGACAAGATACTACAATCACAGGCACCAGGGCAACAGGAAGCTCTCCCCCGACCGTCCACCCTAACAATGTGTGTCTGTTATTTAGCCAACCACTTTACCTGGCACACATCCTGTCTTTGACTCAGAGTTAGTTTGTCTGTTATTGGAGCTGGAGATACGAATGGCAGAGCTTCGTAGAATTGAGACGATAAGTTCTGCAAATCTTTCAAGTTGGACGTATCTCGGAGGGCTTCTTTAATCTGTAACAAAATGCCTTCTGCTTTCTCCACCTGAAAACAACACAGTAAAAGCAGCTTTACTAGATTGACAGACAGAATAACTGGTGCTCAAGGCTGTACTGCAGGGTATTTCACATATATGCCAACAGACTGGGGAAACTTTGTAAAAACCATTTCACACTGTTCCTTGCCTAATTACGGTGGAAAACTGAGAGGAAATCTTGCAACCCCCCTCCCCCAACCTCCCCTCTACAGCAATTGCCGGAGCCACATCATGTAACTCACTCATAAACCTGATGGTCGACAGACGGACTCAATCCCATGAACAGTACATCGAAGTAAGATTAGTAAGCACACACTCTTACAACTAAGCTATGGCCATGGACCTAGTAACTTTGAAATGGCCATGTTGATATAATAGATCTAGTACTGATTGTTTTAGGGCATTTCAATAATTTAACAACAGTGTGCTCCAACAGTAAATGGCAGCTGTCTCTGCTGAAAAATCAGATTTCCTCCAATGCTACATGTAAATCAAGACACCACCTCTGTTAGCCATGAATCCACTTATCCAATTCTATAATACCTTATAAATATTACCTACATGTACCTGCTAATCATGAATTAGTTACACAGATAAAAAAATACTCATTATTTAGGTCTATATTTTTCAAAATAAAGTGCCGAAATATAGATCTTAATAGTTTATTTGGGGTTACACTTATTGTTTATTATAAGAAATTGATCAGTGGAACTCATGGATTACCTACCTGGTCTATCTTTATATTCTTCACCGGTACAGAAATAATTTTATTCAGCTCCCCGATGGCTTCCTTCCAGATCATTGAGGCAAGAGAACTCACTTCCAGTACTGGGTTATTGCTATGAAATTTTCTACGATAAACCTGACAACAAAATATGTTAACAATGAAGCTTTAATGTTGTCAATCAAAACAAACCTGAATGATGAGCAGAATAAAAACTGGGAATAAATTCTGAACCAGTTATCTGTTTCTACTTTTGTGCAATTTAAAGCCTGTATAGGCCTATTTTAAACACATCACAAATAATTAAAATACATGAAAGGAAATAAATCAAGTTTGAATTTAAAAGTTCAATTAAAAGAAAAGCTTTTTTTTTTTTTTACAAAAATAAGTTTGTATTCGCAGATTCATTTATTTCTGATCACATCAATTAACATGTTTAAGTCATAGTACTATACATAAGAACCACTTTTGATCAGCTGAGAGGGATATTTCAAAGAAACATCATTTTGACTCGTAACATCATTATGACTTGGGACTTATATTGATTCAGTTTAAATTTTGGATCATCAAACCATCTTCAACATTAAGGATTATCTGATAATAAATCAAAATGGCACCATAAAGAATTGTTGAGTTGAAATAAGTTTTGAGTCAAAATGGAGGTTTGGGTCACAATGAAGCTTAAGAGTAGTATCAAGTTTAGAATCATAAAATGTGCCCAACCAAAGTGAAGTTTCTAATGAAAATGAACTTTTCCTCTTTATTTAGGGGAGGCATCTTCCTCCACTTCTGTACAATGCCCTGGCCGTAATATTTAGATTATGATTACCTTTTTAAACGGTTTTGTTCCAAATGATTCATATGGAATAGAGCTGTTATGTTCCACCCTCTCAAAGGACATATCTCTAACCGTCTCTTGAATCTCTGAGAACAGATACAAAGCATCTTCGGCCTGATGTGCGAACTGGTACTCAATTTCACTGAAACCCTGAAACAATAAACATATAGTTATGCTTTTTGATTCAATGCTGTACTCAAGGGTATTTCTCTAATATGCCAACAGATAGCCCATTTCATACTGTTCCTGGCTTAAATACAATGGAAAACCGAGAGGAAACCTCGCAAAAACACCCTAGTAATTCACGTAGCCACATTTGTGTTTGTTTGTTTGATTGATTTGGCTTTAATGTAATACTCAAGCGTATTTCAATAATATAACGACGGATTGTCCACTTTACATTGTTCCTTGCCTTATTACAGTGGAAAACCAAGAGGAAACATTGTAAAAACCACCCAACGATTGCCATAGCCACATCATGTGACTTACTCATACACCCAAGGGTCGACAGACAGACTCGATACTCTGAACAGCACATCGAAGTAGGCTTTAGTAAGTGCGCTGGCTTATCACAAAGCCACGGCTGCGGGACCACATTTGTGTGACTCACTTATATACCAGAGGTTGACAGAATGACTCGATCATGTGAACAGTACATCAGTAACCAAGGGTTTACAGGGAGAGCATTACATCATGGGCAAACATTTGCAAGGGAGATAATTGAATCACAATATTGAATTATCTCCCTTGAAAAATATGGAAGTCCTCAGTTTGCCAATGTATTTAACCATACTGCATGAATTTTGGGGGAAATTTTTAAATTGTCTTGACACTTTAAAACTTTCCCAAGAGTGATATTAATAACATCAGGTCATGTTTTTTCTATTTTTATCCGTCAGAGAGTTTTATTTTCCCCTCTTTTAAACATTATTGATCAGCTTTACCTCGTAAATCAATCACATCTTTTCTCAAAGAGACATCTCTCCGGTCTTGTAGCGTCATATCCTGAAACTCCTGTATCCCTCCAGTAGCATCCAGTTGGTTTTAAAAGTGAATTGTTGGCAATTGAGCCATGGATTATATCAAACAGTGAAAGTTGGCCTTACCTTTTCATATTCTTCACTGTAAATCCTAAACTTATGGTTCTTTGAACCGTGTGTCACTTCATTAACATGGATCTCTATCACACGGAATTCAGTCCGGTTTTTCTAAAGAAAAAAAAGAAATAGTTTCTTTTAAAAATCAATATCTCAACAGAGATAAATGTATGTGCTTTGGTTGTATGATTAGGGTTTTATACAGATCTGAAAGTTATTTCGATTAAGCACTATATTGCCAGCTCAATGGATGAAGGGAACTTTATCAAATGTCACAGCCAAGAAACAAAGACAAGATAGTCACAAAACGCCAAAGAAAGACTCAGCAACGGATCTGTGTTGAGTTTTGCCCTACATGTAGGTCTGTAAGCACCCTAGCAATAACACACCCTCAAAGCCTCTGCTCCTGCCCAATGGACGGACTGTTTGTTTGTTTGACTGACTGGGCTTAATGCCGTACTTAAGGTTATTTCACCCACATGATGGTGTGCCAGCAAGATGAGCGAAGGAAACAAACCCTGACACCACTGTCCAAAAAAGTATCATTTTCAGTTTGTCCTTTAGCTCTGCATAGGTTTTGAGTTAACTTCTTCGAGCACTTATGTGATTGTTTGTTTGATTGGGGTTAAACGTAGTTCTCAAGGTAAGTAAATTGGAGTAGGATAAGTAAGCGCACACGCTAACCACTAAGCAACAGCCGCAGCACTTCTGTACAGTTCTGGTGGGGATACTGTTAAGATACTACACTTGTGAGACTAATGTTACATTACAATCTTAATCCAACAAACTTGTCATCCATTAGTTCCAAATTTTGTATGGTCGACAAGTACTTGGAATAATTACTCCAGTTGCGGAGTTGTCTATGTGGAGGGAAATTACTACATGCTGGTCATTTGGTGCCATGCTGGGAAGGATGTTTTAGGTTCCTTGTCTTGTTTGATTGGGGTATTACACCAAACTTAAGGCCATTTCACTCATTTGATAGCCTGCTAATCTTACTAACAGGTAAAGGAAATCTCCATGGATGAGACAGGACTACCAGTAGACGCAGACCTACACATTGGTATCCTTGTATCCTTTAGCACTGAGAGCACCTGGGCAACAGGAAGCACTCTCATGACCACCTGCTATATTTTGTTCCTAGGTTTAATTATCCTTATACTTACATGATACACAGCATATGTAGCCAGTTCAAAGGAGTCCTCATTAAAGTAGGGTATGTCCCTATCATTGGGTCTCCACACGGTTTCATCTGGTCCATCATCTGACGACACCTCCGTCACGGGTACAGTTTTCACACTCACAAGTTCTGTCTTTGGTTCTATGTTTTAAAGAAAAGGCATACATTTTATGATTACTGTTTATTTGATTGATTGATTGATTGGTTGGTGTTTTACACCATGGTTAAGGGTATCAGTGACAAATATGGATGAGCTGGTAAATCTGAGACAAATGTGGACAATCTGGTGAATCTGAGACAAATGTGGATGATCTGGTGAATCTGAGACAAGTGTGGATGATCTGGTGAATCTGAGACAAATGTGGATGATCTGGTGAATCTGAGACAAATGTGGACAATCTGGTGAATCCAAGACAAATGTGGACGATCTGGTGAATCCGAGACAAATGTGGATGATCTGGTGGATCTGAGACAAATGTGGACAATCTGGTGAATCCAAGACAAATGTGGACGATCTGGTGGATCTGAGACAAATGTGGACAATCTGGTGGATCTGAGACAAGTGTGGATGATCTGTTGAATCTGAGACAATTGTGGATGATCTGGTAAATCTGAGACAAATGTGGATGATCTGGTGAATCTGAGACAAATGTGGATGATCTGGTGAATCTGAGACAAGTGATGATGATCTGGTGGATCTAAGACAAGTGATGATGATCTGGTAGATCTGAGACAAGTGACGATGATCTAGTGAATCTGAGACAAGTGTGGATAATCTGGTGAATCTGAGACAATTGTGGATGATCTGGTGAATCTGAGAGATATGTGGATAATCTGGTGAATCTGAGACAAGTGATGATGATCTGGTGGATCTGAGACAAGTGACGATGATCTGGTGAATCTGAGACAAGTGTGGATGATCTGGTGAATCTGAGACAAGTGTGGATGATCTGGTGAATCTGAGACAAGTGATGATGATCGGGTGGATCTAAGACAAGTGATGATGATCTGGTGAATCTGAGACAAGTGTGGATGATCTGGTGGATCTGAGACAAGTGTGGATGATCTGGTGAATCTGAGAGAAATGTGGATGATCTGGTGAATCTGAGAAAAGTGATGATGATCTGGTGGATGATCACCGTGGATCTGAGACAAGTGATGATGATCTGGTGAATTTGAGACAAGTGTGAATCTGAGACAAGTGATGATGATCTGGTGAATTTGAAACAAGTGTGGATGATCTGGTGAATCTGAGAGAAATGATGGTAATCTGGTGGATCTGAGACAAGTGATGATGATCTGGTGAAACTGAGACAAGTGTGTATGATCTGGTGAATCTGAGACAAGTGTGTATGATCTGGTGAATCTGAGAGAAATGTGGCTCTGATAGACAAGTTGGAAAATTCCCTTGATGAAGCGTTGATGAACCAGTGGATCTGAGCAACAAGCCTGGATGATTTGTTTGTTTGATTGGGGTTTAACCTTGTACTCAAGGGTATTTCATTTATATAACGGATTCGCCATTTCGCTTTTTCCTTCCTTAAATCAATACGGTGGAAAACTGCGAGGAAATTACTTAACCCCCCCTCCCCCAGTTGTCATCAATACATTTTGTGACATTATGGAATAATACACTCAACAGATGATGGTGCCAGAGGCTTATCTAGAATCAATTTTGATTCCCCAAAAAGTATCGGCACCCAAATTAATGCCATTTTATTCTATTGTATTGTCATAATATCTGTGTTTAAATTTGTTAACAAACTCCCCTGGGTGCCTGTAGACATGTATAAGAAAATAAATCATAACACATGTCAGTCATGGACGGTTACCTGTTTCTTGTTTAGAATTAGCATCCTCATCAGAGGCATAGAATCTCGACACATCTAGAATCTTGTTAGCTTGAACAGACTGATGTAAGAAATCAATGGTAAGAACCGGAACCTTGTACTTCCTGGCAGTCTGACATCTGTATGAGTCTGATTTCTCCTTACTGCTTACTATCAGATAGGTACACTGTGAAGTGAAAAAAATATATATTATATACAAAATAGATTGACCGACTGATTGATGCATGTAATCTCATACTTTAACAGAGAATAATACCTTGTAAGGACTTCTGGTCATTACCAATACACATATTTACTAAGAGTTATACTTTTTAAGCCATATACCATTGTCAAAAAAAAAAATTAGCTGCATAGAAAGCTCCCATACCATTGTCTGCATAGAAACCTCCTTAAGGTATAATCTTGAATACTGAGATTTTGAGTTATGACGTTACCACATACAGAGTGATGTCCCTTTGCGAAATGACGTTGCCGTTTTATGGCAGTGTAAGGCCGCCTGCCTATACTTTAACATTGCGGGTTGTTGGTTTTCAGGAAGATATGGCTTTAACATTGTAACTTTTGCAATAATAATATTTTAAGCTATGGGTAAAGGAAATTCATATGGTCCCATTAACGTTTACCTGTTAATGTGCACTATTTCCTATACGGTACCGCCCATGTTAAAAATCGTGGATTAGCCCTCCCTTGCCGTAAACCGATAACCTTATTTACCAAAGGGACGTCACTCTGTTGTCGTAACGTAATAACTAGAAACATCCATATTGATAACAGTCTAGATGGCTGGATTCCCACTGTATTATTTTTTTGTTGCATTATTTTGATGTGTAGTTCAAGTGATGAATACCGTAATGAGTATAACACTCCTACATGTTTATGTATCTCTCCCTGTATGCAGCAGGTAAATCGACAGGTTTACCCACCTGTTGTCAGATCAAATGCAGATTTAATTGATTGCTAATCTTTAAACACCTACTTCAGTCATTTTGTCAGACATCCCCTTAACTGTTCATTATAGAGCCTTCAAACTTGTCGTAATTAACTGAGGACAATCAGCATGTATAAGAACAGAATTGGTTATAAATACATGCTGTAATGTTATTTTAGCCTATCGAAATTGAAATGCTGGCTTGTGTTTGACATGTTTTGTTTATTTGGGTTAAACCTCGTACTCAAGATTATTTCACTTTATATATGACAATAAATTGTCCATTTCACATTGTTCCTTAACTTCCTTGTGGGGAAAACCAATATAACTGAAGAGGATATATAAGGTATCATATTTAGGGAAATAGCCTGGTATACGGTTTCCTAGTCAACCCCAAAAGTCTCTCAAAAACTAGGCATAGTAATAAATACAAGAGATCCATGAATGGATCTTGACGCCCACACTGTTAAGATATTTTGAAGGGAAGGGTCAAAGAGGGGA
>JAVFBX010191447.1:0-13377 GCA_034783855.1 Mopalia kennerleyi
ATTGATTGATTGATTGATTGATTGATTGATTGATTGATTGATTGATTGATCCAATGACACGGCGTGAACCCCAACTGGAAGGTAATCATCTTAATATATGGGCAACAGGGGCGAATTGTCGGACAAGAAGGATATGTATAAATCAGATAGTTTCGATTTTTTGTGGCTAAAATTATTCAATGCACCAAAATCTTGGAAAGATGGCGGTATTTGTCGAATCTATTATAACACTATATTGTAAACCATAAACCTCTTGGCACTAAAGCCATCCTGGACAATTGCTATGTATAACGTGTATTAGGAAAAGGGTTTATACGGCCCATTCTTAAATAAACTGAACATTTGTACAAAGACGATCAGTTATTAGTTTGCATTGCGGCAGGTCTATTCAACAACATGTATTTAATGATAGTATTTACGATGTCTACAAGCTTGGCTTGTGCACATTCATATATCATGTGCTTACAACGAAACCTGCCCATGTCCATTTTATTGCAGTTGTGTTTACCCATCCAAGGGCCAATGAGCACGAAACCTCAGCATTAACGTAGACAAAGTTTTAGTAACCAAAATCTTAGAGTTGGCTTTAATGAATGATATAATGATTGTATAGCTGAGATTAAACATTTGGACTTCTCTTTCCCAAAATGTCATGCATGGACATACGTGGGTATAAATTGTAGTCCTCGATATGATCGGTGTGTTCCACTGTCGGCCTTTCCCTATTCGACGTCAGTCGAAAGTTATGATAGCTTAGCGCTATGCGCCTTCTGATTGGATATACCTTTGAAGGGCCTCAAAACTCTGTATATCAGAGATCTGAATATATTCTCAACTGTCTGGCTTGGAAATTTAACGGTGTATATAATAGCAAAAAATAGTCGTATTGCATAGGAAAATTTACGGTCTTTCACATTGTGTTATCCTAATTCCCAAACTGTCTAGCATTTTAATGACACGCCTCAGTAATATTTATATTATTCAAGTAGTAGCAAATATCCAGACAAATGTGCGCATTGTATGGGTCTCAGACAAATATTTGTATTGTCTGGGAATGAGAAGATATAAGAGAAGACCAAACATGGTAAGATATTTTTGGAATGACAGAGAGTCGCAACCTATCCGCATGCAGGCCGCGTCTTTTGGCATTTGGAATTTCGGACTGTACCATGATCGTGATGTTGAACATTTTCCTGCATGGTGTCAGGAGAATAATCGATGGCAAACTTTTTCCGTATCAATGCCACATTCGACCCACGTCAATTCCCAACAATTATGACAATGCATATATACATTTATCTACAAATATCGTGCTACAAATAGGAATTATCCAAAAAAGGAATAGGCGAAGCGAATATACGCTTGGATAATAAGTGCTTACCAAAATTAATTTTTTATTTGGATTAACTGGAATCCGCGCACATGCGTTATAGTTTTAACCATCGGATGATCAAAGTTTTAGTGTCTCGATCTGTATCACGTTCTCTAGCCAAGAGTTTTGACCGAGTATTTCTGCATTACAACCCATGGCAGAATAATCACATATAAATAGAATTATATCACCTGACGGGTAGAATGACAAAGTTTGGAGTTATAGCACTGATAACATATGTTGAATCTTTTGCTCTAGTTTTGACAAGTTGTTGAACTTTGTAAAGCACTAGTGGCGTATATATGGAGAATTGGTGTATGTAGGGGTGGGTGTACATAATTATGCAATAGTCTCATTGAGTTGGTTGAATGCCCCGCTATCATTTGTACTAGCAGAGTCATCTCGTACCGCAACATCTGATTGGTTGCGTAGACGTTCCCACGCATCCAATCAATCGCTTGGAAGTCGAGTCCATTTATATGCGAACGCTTTTAATGCTGAGTATCACGGGATAAAATCCTGGCTAGAGAAGAAGGGTCTGTATATAAGAAATAAGGAAGTTTTTTAAAAGCACTTTGTTCATATTACGCATTAAATCGGACAGTACAAACTTGTAACCATAACATACACACCGATCAATGACCAATACATTAAATACACCACCTATAGGCTATGAGACAGTATTTTGACCTCAGCTAATGGCTGTTTATATCACTTATATCCTCTTCCAAGTGATATCGTTTAGTAATTTTCCTGAGAATTTACCAGTGACGACGCTATTCACAAAATGTGTATGCCTGATCTTAACTATCTTAGGCATTGTACGGAAACATCGTGGGAGTAATTGGGTCCATTTGTGGAGCGGTCACTTGAGCATTAATCTTGCCACAAGAATTGATCCTAGACCCATTTGTCTTCATTAAGGGCCCTCCACGGAGCGGGAAGTCTGCTGGGTGGAGCCGAGAGTAAACCATTATAAGCAACACCATAGAATGCAATCATCTTTGACTTCTCGAAAAGCATTTTCTCCTCCGGAATGTAGTAAATATATCATGGTACTATACTACTATATATAGAGAATACAAAACCTTGACAAAATTATCACTCTAATCGTACGTTATTGCGTATGCAGTTTAAAAAGAACGGATGTAGTGAATCTGGAATTTGTACATTAATCCAGTGAGTTAAGTAATGACTATGGGTACTACTCGAAGACAATAGCAATTGTGACGAACTGCAAAGCTTTGATCAATTTGTGAGTTCTTTGTATTCAGTCTTTAAACTGCGACACAAAAATCGTGTGCAGTCGTGACCCTTGACTCTCCTGATGATGGCAAAATAAAGCGCCGAAATATTGAGTTCAAAAAGAGTTTATCGTTCTTCGGATTTACACTACTTTTATACTGACCCTTTTCTTTTGTAAAATTTTTTAAAAAAACCTTTTACACTATCATTTGTCTACCAATAATTATCAACAATTACTTAATGTGTTTGTACAGTGAATATTTGCCACAAATTATGATGCTCATATTGTGTGACCACCATAATTTACCCAGCCAGTCTACTTTATGTTTACTGATATGGGTGGTAATCTCACTTCAACTAGGCCGATTGAAAGAGAGCGACCAGTGTGACGGGTTCATTACAAGTTATACATACAAATCGAGGGATCAGTCTCACATGTTATCAGAAGTCATACAATCAAGTATATTAATCAATATGGCAGGGTATTCAGAAGTCAGGCATTCAGACAGGACCATCAACCATGACGGATTGTCGGGAGTCGTACATTCAAACAAAACGGTCAGTTTAAATACATGGCCATGATGGGTTATCAGAAACCATGTTTTTGGACAGAACAGTCAGTGTGACGGGATTATCAGAAGTCAAACATTCAAGTAAAGCGATCAGATTCACGGGATTATAAGAAGTCATACATTCAAACAGTGGAGTCAACGTGACGGGATTATCAGAGGTCATACATTCAAGTAGAGGGATCATTGTGACGGGATTATAAGAGGTCATACATTCAAGTAGAGGGATCATTGAGACGGGATTATCAGAAGTCATACATTCAAACAGTGCAGTCAGAGTGACGGGATTCTCAGAAGTCTTACTTTTAAACAGAACAGTCAGTGTGACGGGGCCATCAGAAATCATATATTCAAGTAGAGCAACCAGTGTGACATGGTTATCAGAAGTCATACATTTAAACAGAGCACCCGGTGTGACAGGGTTATCAGAAGTCATACATTCAAACAGAGCACCCGGTGTGACGGGGTTATCAGAAGTCATACATTCAAACAGAGCACCCGGTGTGACGGGGTTATCAAAAGTCATGCATTGAAACAGAGCTCCCGGTGTGACGGGGTTATCAGAAGTCATGCATTCAAACAGAGCACCCAGTGTGACGGGGTTATCAGAAGTCATGCATTCAAACAGAGCGGCCATTTTTTCTGGGTCATCAAACGTCATACATTCAAAGAGAGCGAGCATGCAGAGTGACAGGGTTATTAGAAATCATACATTCAATTAGAGCGGCCAGTGTGATTGGGTTATCAGAAATCATGCATTCAAACAGGGCAGTCCCTGTGACCGGGTTATCAGAAACCATGCATTCAAACAGGGCAGTCCCTGTGACCGGGTTATCAGAAACCAGGCATTCAAACAGGGCAGTCCCTGTGACCGGGTTATCAAAAACCAGGCATTCAAACAGGGCAGTCCCTGTGACCGGGTTATCAAAAACCAGGCATTCAGGGAGAGCAATCAGTCAATAACCAAACGATGTACTTCCAAATAAAGCGATCAACATGACATATTTCTCTTAAATCAGCCATTTTTTTGTGTTTATTTAATTCTTAGTTTCAGGATTCTGAACGGTTCTTCATACAGTTGTTTAACCGTGAAAAGAAATAGATTGTTTGCCGATGACGTTCCCTAACCTTGGTCAACGCATTTTGAAACCACCAATAAAATTTATACCCGGTACTGGTGCATTCCTAAATGTCAACATTTAATATATCATAGAGCCTAGCCTTGGTGTTGATTGATTTTCGATAAATCCGATTAATAAACTATTGTGTGATCATGTTCATTGATCTGACCCCAGGACATACGGCAACAAGTCTAAAAGCGCCCGTGACGTCCAGGGATAAATGTAATTATCCTTTATTGACCCAACAATTTTTTTTATATTATTAAATTATGATGGTGAGAGAGAGACATGTGGAAGAAATGACGAAAAATCAATATTAATAACTTTTATAAGCCAGCTTCCCAATAAGAACTGGATTTTTTTCTCTGGTCCCGTCACTGCCTCCCCAGGGGGTCTGCTCGGGCTTTCACGCTTTCCAATCGCTAACGCACCCATCGCTGATAGTCTTGAGCAAATTTAATAATAGAGCTTGTTATCGAAGTGTACATTGGTTCAAAATATGGCTTAATAAGAGAAGAACCACGACGGACTCGGTTACGCGGTATATGAACAGTCAGCATCCGTTCGAATTTGCATTGTTGAATTTAGACTTTATTAAAGTCAATTAAAGGATTTTTTTGTTTGATTGGGGTTTAACGTCGTACTCAATGGTATTTCATCTATATGACGACGGATTATCCACTACACACTGTTCATTGTCCTATTGTGGTCGAAAACTGGGAGGAAACCTCGTAAAAACCACCCTTGCGATTGCCGGAGCCACATCCTGAGACTCCTTCATATATCTAAGGGTCGACAGCAGACTCAATTCCTTGAACGGTACATAGAAGTAGGCTTTAGAAAGCGTACTCGTTAACTACTAAGCCACGGCAAAATTCTTCTTTAAATCAATAACTGAAAACTGGGCTGTTCATTAACCAAAAACTTCGCCATAAACTTAACAGCACTGAATTGTGCATCTGCGTTTTCTTTTCTACTCTTTTAATTATGTTTATTGCGGTCCCTCGTCAATGTTAAACATGTTTTGTCTGTGATTACCGTTCTTTAAGTAAAACTCAATCCAAAAATAAATTGGAAGATTTAAACAATTCATAATTGTATATATACACTATCAGGAGGCAAGGACGTTTTTCTTTGATCTATATTATTCCAAATATACAATATCAATACTTACGCTGGTTATTAATACTGAGTTATTATAAAAATATAGTTTTATTGTAGAGAAAGAAGTTTGCTTTCCTCCACGGGGACTCGTGTAGTAGGCTCAGCGCTCTGACAGACGGTGCCACAAAGACTCACGGTAGAACTGTCACTTATTTTCATCCACGCAAAGGCGATGAATCTTTCTCTACGGTACGTTATATGTGTGGATAATTTGTATATATTCTTCTTTTTTTTTTTACAATTATTTTAAAGATTTTTTAATAAGAAAACACAAAGATATCAAAAGGTAAAAGCCTATATGTATATACTAGTAATTACCATGAAAAAGATGAGTTTTCAAGTTGATCAAAAGACGATGGCCCACTATGAATAAAAAGCATATAGCTATATAATCAACATGAAAAAGATGAGTTTTCAAGTTAGTTAATCAAAAGACGATGGCCCATTATAAATCCTGTTTTTTCAAATTCAAATGTAAAGATTTTCGAAATGAGTTAATCAAATAATAAATCAGAAACATGCACGGCGGCAACATAGATTTTTACCGGTATTATTTGGACTATTCACAGATTGTCTCTCTTGTATTGTTAAGGCTGGCTTAGGGGCGACATCTGTATTGACGATGATGAAAAATATGTCTAAAACAGACTAAATCGTCTCAAATTTCGCCCATGACCAGTCCTGACCTTTTTGCTTATGGTGACAATATTACAGCATTGAGTTAAACAATTTGTTTGTTTTCCGAGAAATGTTGCTGATTCTAACTGAAAAACACATTGTCTGCCGCTCAGACACAATTTCCAAGTCTTTCCAATAGCTTCCAAAAAGTCACTAATAGTATGGTCCAATTTAAGATGATTTAGGGTAAAATTGTTTTTAAGTCAAACATTTCATTGGACAATTGTATAAGTAAACAGCCAATCCGAAAGCCGTTTACAAAACACGTCTGTATACAACTAACAAGCGTGACATCACTAGCAATGTGTCTGCGATGATGTCAGGACTATTTAATGGGATTAAAGAGAAGCCATCCTCAACATCACAGTCCATTGAGTGAAGCCACCCATCGACCACTTCACAGTACAAACGTACAGGGAAGCCACACTTGACCACATCACAGCCCATTGGGCGAAGGAAGCCACCCTTGGCCAGGTTACAGTCCAATGGGGATAGTAACCACTCCCAGTCTAATTAAAATCAGATTTAAAAAACTCGCTCCGTGTTTTGTTTGTCGCTTATATTGAGGTCTAACGCAATCACCCCACCTACAATGTCAATTGGTTTATTAAATTGACCAATCACAGACCTGCTTCTCAAGTCTGGTTTTTAAAAGCCGAAGTTTCCCGATTTTGATTTTAACATGACCAACGGATACATGCACGCACAATCAACAAACACCATAACAAATACATTTTGAGTGGAATGTGATTTCTCCGTGTTTATATGCGGCTTAAAACATTAACGCAGATGAAAATCTGACAACTTCTGGCTGTATTTTCGTCATTTTGGGATAACACTTTCTTAGTTTGAACAGATTCTAGTTCAGAAAATTTTGTTGGTTGGAACCCGTCCGGGAATTGAACCCACGACCCTCAGAACTTCTGCTTGTTTTGGCTGAATTCGTTGTTTACCACGGCCCCGTGTTAACTGTGTTTTTATTGGACAACTGAAACAGTGACCTTTCGTGAACCGCAGTTAGATTGGCCTAACTGAACAGCATTAGTAGAGGGATTGCCTTAGATCTCAATATAGCGACAAACAAAACTCAGGGAGAATTTTTGAGATCTGATTTTAATTAGATTATAACCAATCCAGACCACGTCTTAGTTATTTGGGTGACTGAAATCACCCACAACCAAGTCACCATCAACCACATCAAAGTTCATTCGGTGAGCTAAGTCACTTTGGCAAGGTCAGTCCACTGGGTGAGGAAAGTCACCCTCGACAGCACAGGCCATGGGAGAAGTCATCCTCACATCACAGGCCATGGGTGAAATCAACCTCGACATCACAGGCCATGGGAGAAGGGGGGAAGTCACCCTTGACAGCACAGGCCATGAGAGAAGGGGGAAGCCACCCTTGACAGCACAGGCCGTTAGAGAAGGGGGAAGTAACCCTCGACATCCCAGTCCATCGGATAAAGTATGCTGCCAGGCTAGCTCCCACTTCAGTCCATTGGGTGATTAAAGTCACCCAGAAAACCAACACAGTGCTAGACTAGCATGGTGAAATAAACACTAACCAGGATAAAGTTTACCACTTTGCATTTATTATTTATCATTATATTACATTTAATTATTATAATAGAGACATACAATGTTTTTAATTGTACATTAAACAATTTCATACATTTTTCAGATTTATGTTTCAACAGATATGTCTTACAATATATGGCTAAAATCCAGAGTGTGAGTTACATATATAAAGAGTAAGTAAAAGGATTCTCAGAAATAAATTAAAATATAATAAATATTTTAAATCATTTTAATATGTGGTACCGGTAGGACTAAAAGTTCCCATATGTAAGGACCAAAAGTTCCCATATGTAAGGACTACTTAAGAGTGAAAACCAGCACAGAAAAGAAAGAGAACTATTTCTGTTATTTATCCTCAAAAGTCAGCCTATCAACATATTGGATGGCTGTGATTTAACATAATCTTAAATTTTGCTGATATAAAAATAAATACATAGAAATCAAAGATATTCAATGTGTAAGCCCACTTGTATAAATTTAGTCAAGAAAAATCCATTCTAAATTCCCAGAAAGAAAGGTCTGGGTTTTTTTTTCAGCAAAATTATTCAACTGATGTTTTATTTAGAGATGTCAGAAATGTGAAGGATTTTCGATTTCTGTGTTTGCTTGATTGATTGGGGTTTCTGGTGATACTGAAGAGTATTTTGACAGTATTTTGTTTAGTAAACTTAAGCGTTTGACTGGGTCTTGGTGCAAATGTTTCTACTTGTTGAGAAATAGAAATACATGTTAAACTAAAGAATTGCATATTAACGCTAAAAAAAATTATTTTGAGGTTTCTTTTCCCCCACAATTTGTTTATTTAGGTGTTCTGTTGTGTCAGTGATTGATAGGTGTGTTGATTTCCCGAAATTAAAGACCCTCATATTCAATGAAAACTCAATCTTGACCATTTTAACTCTCAATATTTAACATTTTATTGAAATTCAATTTCATTCTGTACTTAAATTTTAAACACATGGGTCATGGTTTCAATAAGAACTGTCAAATCATAAAAAAAAAATTCAGTTTTGGTAAATCAAAAATTCCTTTTTTCCAAAAAGATATTATTTAAGTTACTTACAACACTAATGGATAAGTAATTATCAATGAGTTTCTCCATGACATCGGGTTTCACTTAAACTATGGCTGAATGATTGACCAAGGGAGCTAGAGCACACTTACTCTGTCCATCTGGGTGAAGCTTTGAACTCACAGGTACATGCCTAATACAGAGATGCCCCTATTAACTATAACAGTGAGAAAGGGATAAGTGAAATCGAAACATCAGTACTGGAGAAATCCTTAGAGGTTGAGTGGGAACTGATATAGTACCAGAACATCCACCAAAACACTGGAAGGAATGTCTTTAAATAAGACAGATAACAGTATGAAAACAGCTGAACAGTGTCTAGGTCCTTTGGATCTGTCCTTGAATTTAAAACAATTTATTCCCTGGTATTTCGCTTAAAAATGATACAATTTGTGTTCTGTCATGTCTATGTGATACACTGAAAATGCTTCTAGAAAAATCTAATTTCAGTGACACTCACTTGAATAATCAGGGATCACAATAGCATAAAGGAAATCCCATGTTTATATACAGTCCAATAGTATTCTGTAAAACGTTGACTTAACTCAGTTTAAATTAATTTTAATTAAAAAACAATGAGTAATAAAATAGTCAATTTTTAACAGTTTTGTTATTATGTTCTTTAACTGGATTGTAAGTTTAATTCTTAACTGTCAAATAAAAAAGATACCACTTTCAGTATTTATAATATGTCGTGAAGTAGTTTACAAATGACCAGAACAATTTTATATTCATCAATAACAAGACAACCTGTCCACAAAAACCAAACAGAGAGCGGCTTGGTGTATAGCCTATACCTGGTTAGGAAACCATCAACACATCCCTCTCTTCATGCTTCGCCTTTGGAGATGGGCTTAATACATGTAGCTCTGATAGTCAGGGAACATATACACTGTATATATTTATAATACAGACAACATAATGTCCTTCAACTCCAAATATTAAATCACAAATCCATGTAATGAAAGCTGGGTGATGACTGCTTTGGCTTCTGCACTATTGCCCAAGTAGGTTATCGGACAGATTTTAAAGAATGCTTGTATATGCAAATGCACATTTATGGTGCAACAAACTTTGAATTGACATTAATGTATATTGTGTAGTTTGTTAAAACTCAATCTCTCCTCCTCACTTAGTCTTTTTTGGTTCTGTATTATCTGGATTTTCTTGAGAATTCAGATCTGTGTTATCTCCTTCACTTTCCACCTCAGATTTTTCCACTAATTCAAAGCCGTTCTGATCTTCCTCTTTCTCTGAACCTTCCTTATCCGGGCCTCCCTTCTTCTCCGAATTATCCTCATTCCCGTCCCCCTTCTTTTCTTCCTTTTCTTCAACACCTGAAACTTTTTTCTCATCACCACTTATCTTTTCTTTCTTGTCTGTTCCATCGGACAGGTCGTGTTTATAGAGCGGTCTGAACGAGTCAAAGAATCCCACGTCTTCTGTTAGATTAGGAAGCAACCAGAAATGATGTTTTCCCATTGTCAACAGCCAAACCAAACAGAACAATACAAAGCGAACTGAAAAAAAAGATTGATTGTGGTGTTTAACTAAGGGTATTTAGTTCACATGGCAGTTGTAAAGTCCAAAATTAGAAAGTCACACTCGTGTTCTGCCTTTTTGGAAAACAGTGTGTCAAACCATGGGAGGTAACTCGCATGGATTTGCTTTCATCATATGATTTAAAGTTATCCATGTGTTTCTTGTTCATGTCGCAAGGCCATTATTGTGTTGATATGATGACATCATTGGAGCAAAATTAGTATTAAATACTTATAGCGAACGAAATTTGAATTATTTGTAAAAAGTCATACATAAGAAAAGAATGGTGTTTGATTCTGTCATGAGCCTAATGTGTTAAAGAAACCACCCTTAACACAACTGGCAACAAACAAAGACAATCCCAAGAATATACATGAAGATCAGCTTCTTGTTGCCCCTTTTCTCCTAAATAAGTGGTAAACCAGGATAAAAGCTTATTCAATATTTTAAGTCACCAGAAACCTCTTTTTACCTAAGGGTACAAAGAAACTCTTATCCATAACACATTGTACTTACCGATTTATTAAAAAAATTTAAGATAAAATATTTGAATGTGAGACAAGGCTTTATTGGTTTACAACTTCTGTTTTATTATATTCAGGCATACATGTAGTTCTTGCCCATATTATGCCATATAATATGAGTAGACTAACTTATAAGACCTATATGCTGGAGAACGATGTCAGAATAGACATTGAAATGCTGTATCAATATTAAACCAGAAGTTGTTATCCAGAAACCAGGTCACCATGTGTTATGTTCAGTGATTTAATTAACGAAAAGCCTCTAAAACAAGTTAAAGGTGAATGCATGTAGTACAAGTACTGTGCAAATTGAATTCACTTAATGGAAAGTAAGAAGTTGGTTTAGAGCCTGACTTACGAACAATAAGGAAGAGTATAAATCCAACAAAGACGGCTCCAGATAAACTGAGATAGTACACTCCAACTCGAACCTCTGACGGCCACAGTGGGAACAGACACAGGCCTATTGCACCAAGTACTGAAATACACACATACTTTAGATTTAAACACATATTTATATTAATATTTGTTGCCAGTCAAATTAATTTTGTGTGATTAAATGTCAATAATAAGTCATGAGTGGTCATTATTATAGAAGAAAAATTGGGTACCACCAAGAAAACCCTCAACATTCCACTGTTGGCTGGGATACCTAAATATACATGCCTGAATCAAATCCAGAGCAGCAGGGGTGAGAGCAGCTTTACTAGCCAAGAGGTTTATTCCGAGCTACTGCATTACAACCCTTGGCAGATTAATCGTATATAAATGAAATTACAGTTACGCCCCCTGGCAGATAAGATCACCAAATTGTGTTGAATGTTATACTCTAGTTTATATCCTTTTTTTGACAACACTTCACCCAGAGTTCTCTCACAATACAACATCTGCGTGGAAGTTCCCATGCATTCAATAAATGGCTTGGAAGTAAGGTCCGATCATATGCGAATAATCTGCCAAGGATTGTAACGCAGAGTAACTCGGAGTAAAACTCTTGACTAGAGAAGATGGGTGAGAGGAATGTACACTGTATGGTTTGTTTGATTGGGGTTTAACACTGTACTTAAGATTATTTCACTCACATGATCGTGTACCAGCCCATTGGTGTAGGTACATGTAAACACCTTCAACAGCAAATCAAGATACCTTAAGGAGCACCAGGGCAACGTCTACTCGTCTAGTTTAGACCACCCACAGATTACATTCTCAGAGTAAGAAGATTCCTGATTGATTCTATTCATAACATTAATCAAGTTTTCCCACTAACATGATGACAATTCATCTTAATACTAAATACACCATTAAGTATAATAACTCAACTTTTATGACTGTTGTCACATATTTGCAAATGATGACAGAATAGACATGGGCATTTTTATGAAACTATTACAACAAGTTGGAATCCATATATTTATGTTGCCAAGTTATCAAGAACCATTGGTCAATCTTACCCAATAATAAACCAATAATGAACGTCTTAAGGGGAACAGGGTCATAGATCCAAACATAGACCTGGAATAGAGGAAAGAGGATTGAACATACAACGGTCGCAACAAATTAGATCATTGATCATAACGTATACATGGAAGCCTAGCCATAACATGGTTTCTTTACATCTACATCTATGTCTCAATGATACCAAACGTTTATTTAATGCGGAGCTTAAAGGTTGTTTTCTTTGTTTCGTAACAAGAAATGAACCAGGGAGTTCCTAGATTTTTGGTTAATACAAAAGTTCTCCCCCTTTTTTAAATCACATTTAAGATTTACCTCCCTTGATGGTAGTACACATATTGACATTTTGGTCAGAATTAATGCATGTTAAGATTTTTCACAAATTTGATTTATTTTTTAAGCTTTCAGTGCAGATGCTAGGACCTTTATCAAGATAAATGAGCTTGATTTTCTCATTAAGCTTGAGGAAGGTGCTAGTATCTGCACTGAAACGTTGCGCGATAATAAATATAGAAGTTGAAATCCATAGAATTGTGTTATGTTACTTCTACTGCTTCTACATGCCACTAAAACAAGTTAAACTAAATAAAATAATTAAGATTATTATCTTCAAAATTACTCTGTGATAAAATACTTAAGAAAATTTGTTATGAATGTTATTCAAACAAGATTTGTTTAGATTCTGTTTTAATTTTTTTCACAACGGAATACTCAGAGAAAGTTTCTTACTTCATCCCCATCTTTGAAGACTTGTTCGTCATGCATCACCAACTTCAACTTCTTCTCCTTTTTCTTCTTCTCTTCTTCCTGGCAAAATCAACATTTTAAAGTTGATCAACAATATAACACCTTATATGTTCAAAGTTATTTCACTTATATCATAGTTTGTTTGTTTGTTTGATTGGGGTTCAACGTTGTACTCAAGGGTATTTCACTTATATGATGACGTGCCAGCCTAATGGGTGAAAGAAACCACCCTCAGCATCACTGGCAACAAACAAAGACAGGACGGGACAAATACAGGACTATAACAGGACGCAATACAGACACCACAAACA
>JAVFBX010191458.1:0-13376 GCA_034783855.1 Mopalia kennerleyi
GAACCACCATTTGAACCAGCCTAATTAGTATGAAAAGGATTATCGCACCAGACATTGTTTTGTTTGTTGACACTATAGATATCATGTCGTTAAGAGTTCAACACCTATTTAATCCTCTTTCCTTTATTATGGAAATAAAATACTGTTTAAACCAACACCTATTCAAACATACGCCACGGGATTTTAATCGCCTTGACCATAAAGTAAATAACATACCGTGAACCCATGTGTGCGCATGCGTGAATCAAGCCTGATATAAGCGAAAAACAAAACACGAGGAGCGTTTTTGAGATCTGATTTTAATTAGACTAGGCTTTATTATCATTCATTCTAGGCAAAATATCACGTGACGTTAAAGATAACACCCTGACTGACTGTCTATATATATATGACAAGTAACGCTAGAAAGTATTCATGAGCTAGTTGATCCCATTTTGATATGTACATAATAACATTTTACAGGTTAAACTGTCAAGAAATATGTATATAAAACAATCATAGAACATCAGATGATTCATCAATTTTAATTAATATACATCCCTGTGCTAGTGTGATTGCTTTTAGAAATATAATAAAATCCGGGTCCGGAATAATATGCATATTTTTAACACACCCGGGTATTACAAGCAAAATGGCGTCGATTGGCGACGTGAGGCAAGATTTGACGAATGGTCATTCTATTCAAGAAACGGAGGTATACCTTAAATACTACGTTCATTTTTATGTTAGTAAGAAACACAAAGGTGCAGTCTTTCAGAATCCTATATCTTAAATCGGTATCTTCATGATTGTCACGGAGGATTTTCTCGTAAAAATAAGCGATTGCTGCCTTCGTTCGTCGCTGTTGTTGTAAAATGTTCTCGTGCTGACCTCGTTTATTTTGCCATCATCCCATGTACAAAAGGAACATGTATACCGTAAACGTTTTTCTTGACGATCATCGATCGCAGACAAATATATATTTTTTTATTAAGAAAGTGCTTTACATATGGAGGCCAGTGCATTATTTTTAACTAATTAACGGATAAAATTAATACTATTTAAAATTGTACTTTTTCAGAGTGGTGGGCCTTTGGCAAAGATGATGAGGCGGGATTCTGGAGCTGGTGGTAAGATTAATTTTACGGCTTTCATTAGGGTTAAAGTTTAATTTTATATGAACTCAACAACAGGGTATGTTCTTGTGTGAATTATAATGAATGTAGTAATAATATGATTATCTATACATTTTCCTTTTCTCTATTCCAGCAGGTGATCAGGATGTGTGCCCAAGTTGTTAAAGACCATACAACATTCAGCTACCCAGATCTTAAACTTAATTTTGATAACCCCAATTTATTTACAATAATTATTTTAGTTTTTTGTTTTTTTTTTCGGAACAATTGTTTATAAATTTGGATATCAGTTTGGTGTTACTTGTAAGGCTAGAAACTTAATAGTTGTCTCGCGTTTGTATGTTATCTGTGCATGAAGCGACTTTTCTAGTTTTATTTTTCAGAAAGCAGCTCTACATGAGCGAAGAACAAATCAACAGTTACCATTCAGAATTTATTGGTAGCTAATATGTAATATTTGCAGAACATGGTCTGTCCTTTTGTTGTATTTTTTTTTGCTGCTACACAGTTAAAACACAGGTCAAAATTCTAATCTGCATAAATCAACCAAAATATTTGTATTGTGTAGGTATGTTTGGATTGAAATATACAGGGCTGGAAATAAGTGGCGAACGGTCATTCAGGTTGCCACGTGACAAAACAGCGAACGGACTACCGTTCGCCACCATCAAAAAATTTACTATGTAAAGGAAAATCCACTGGCAGTCCAGTAAAATTTGTCCTATCCGTCACATAGTCTACAAGAAAAAATTCCAAACTGATAAAAATAAAACCTTTTAAGAAGCAGGTAAGTATTATTATTAAACCTTTTAAGAAGCAGGTAAGTATTATTAAAGACCAAAACATAGTTTGTTTTAACTTATACGCAGGAAAAAATTAAACGAGTGGTTAGGGCTATAACAATGCATCGATATATCGCGACAGTGAATGTGTCTATTGATAGTTGTATGGTAGGCCTATATTGATAAGTATCGCTGATTGTTTCACCAAGGGGTTTCATTACCGTAACCGTTCTTTGTTGTTCGAAAACAGCAAATCTTTGCCGCTGAAGCAGCAATAACTAAAAATCCAAGATATCTATCCAATTTTCGTTAGTTTGCAATAAGCGCATTTTCAACACATAATGATCTTGATCGGACGTTGTAAACTCTTATTCATTCGTGTCAATGTGATTTTTTAATATTCATCCGTTCTTGGAAAATGGTTCCCCGCACTCAGTCATATATACAGTGTGGGCCCTATATATTGGCAGCTGTGTTGCAGAGTTAATAAGTTTCCAATGAAAGCAGTTCAATGTCCTTTCATAATTTTCTATAATACATGTCCTAGATTTAATTTTTTAATCATACAAAAAAATAAAATATATCTCTATTAGTTATGAAATAACCTTTTTGTTGTTTTTATATTTTTAAAATTTTATTTTTTTATGTTAAACAATCCTTCAGGCCATTTGTATAGTTAGTACCTTTCTAAGAAACGCACATTTTCTGCATGTTGTCTACATGTTGTCTACATATTAATATGAAACTGAATTGGCTCATGAATTATCATATAATACAACAGATAGTTTAAATAGACCGAAGTAAAAACTACGGGCCTAGTATTAAAATTCAATGAATTGTTCCTTTGTTGCAGTTGTTATCGTATTGTTATTACATTGCGCCATGGAAATGAACAGTGGACTAACTTCTATGTCATCTGATTACTTATGACGAGTAATATATTTGGCTATACATGGCACAAATTTAAAACAGGTTGTTATCAAGCCAGTCTCCCATATATTTACTATGGGAGTACTGAACAGGTTGCCAGGAATTTTCTCGTGATAACCTGTATGGCAACCTGTCGGGTTATTGGTTTGAGAATTCAGGCAACCTGTAAATAGGTTGCCAGCGCAAACCCTTATTTCCAGCCCTGAATATATATCGTTTATGTAAAAATATTGGATTTTACAATTTTCTCCATGATCAGTGTTTATAAAGATCTTTGATTAGCAATATATTCTTTGCATTAACAGATAAAGTTCTAAAACTGTATTAGTGTCGATGTGCACTGATATTTTTAGACAACATGTGTTGGTAAATCATTTTTTAAAGAGTAAGAACTTGTACAGTTTTTAGACTTAGAAGGTATGGAAGGCCAACAAACATAACCTCTGTAAGCTTATGTAGACACAAAGTACGGTAGTCAAAGGCGGTTGATCAGTGAATTCTTTTAAGATAATAAGTTACCTATCAATGCAAGTCCAGATTGTTACGTGGCTTATGATGTGTTTTCTTTTCTTTTTCTACTCTTTGTCAGAGTTGCTTGCCATGCTGATGATGATCGTGTCCAATGGACTACTACATCCAAGGCTCCTACAACTCCCATCATCATTTCTTGTTGCCTTTTTTTTTTAAATCAACCAAAAGTTTTGATGGACCCTTGCAGGTCATGCCCTTAACATATCGCATAAACTTAGTTTGTTTCTAAACACAGTGACTAGCTCAGTTTAAATTTCGAGCATTGAACTATTAGTTGCTTTGGAATGAAGTTCACATTGAGATAACAGTGTTCATTTTATTTATTTCAAATTGTATAGCTGTCACAAATGTTCAGATTTTTATTTCATCTACACAAAGATATGGGATAGATAACTTTTTATAGCTGTTGGGAAAAAGTAAAATTGTAGTTAATATAATGACAAAAGTCATGCTCAAAGCCTCAAACTTTGCAATTGATTTGTTTCTTTTTCTTCTCTTCTCATATTTTTCAGGATGTATCTGAGAGATCATTGTTACCGCACCACCAGTCTAGATATCGCTGGGCTTTGCTTTATGAGCCATGTAATTCCCCCACAGCAAATATAATGTTTTGCACTATGCAACCACTGAGGGAATGTCCAAGCCAAATGCTTTGGTCACGGACTGTGTGAAAAAGATTTTAAATTGTTTAAGCTGTGAAAACGCTTTCTTTAAATCTTCATATCAGTCAGATTCAAACTGACACGCATTACTGCTTGATAAATGTCTCCTTATTTTTTGGCTTAGAATACGTGACGAGGAGTTTCACCTAAAAAAAATAATATTATATAAATAAATGAAATAAATTTGATAATGCGATTTGAAATCTCCAAAACTACATGGGCTGTTAAAATGGGTTTCACCTTTACAGTGGTATAATTTAATAAATTTGGTCTGAAATTGACAACGTTGAGTGCCTGCCCCTGAAGATTCTGTAGGAGTTAAATAATCTGTTCATCACAAAGAATATTCAATCTTCTTGATAGATTTTATTAATTGTGATTTATTTGCCACCCCTTTGCCTGCTAAAGAAGTATTTTAAGTACAATTGTGTGTTTTTAAATATTTTTGTTTGTATAGTTAATGTTGACATTCGTCCTATAGGAATTGTCCTTCAATTTTTGTCCCTTAGTAGTGCTTTATGTTTAACATGTAGGTAAGACTTAACCTATGTTTTCTTTTTACTTTTATCTTTTCAGGGTAAAGCCGACTATGAATGGATTTGAAGAGGGAATCAATGAATGCTTCAAATAGTTCTATCATAGTTCAGGATCAAAATTTGTTTATCATTTTAATGCAAAGTGTACTTTGTATGCTCAGTTGTATTAACAGCATTTTAATATCTTTCAAGTCTTTCCTTCTGGATATAAAATATTGCAGGAAAAAAAGTTGAGATGTTATCAACTCTGGTTGACCACATGTCAATCTTGTTTTGAGATTTGAAGAATGGTCATAGTATTTTATATCTTGAGGACAAGCCTTTTTTTGTTACAATTCTTGACCCAAATCAAAATGATTTTTGTAAAGGGATAAGAAAAATATTTTTTGGACTCATTGAGATTTTGAGCTTCAGAGATTCCCTCTTATTCATCCTGTAGTGAGGACTCCAGCTTCAGAAGATCGCCACATAATTGTCCTATATCTAGTCAAGGTTCATTGTTACTAGGAGATCGACACTCAGGCGCACTGAGGCTTTATGTTTTCTAGCCGTTCCACAGTCGTTTCCTCTGTTAATCCATTGAAATATATTCTGGGGTAGTGTCCTGTATCCGCGGTATCTAGAACTGTTAATAGATTGTGCACACCAGGATCATGTTAAATGTCCGTCTCCTTTTTCTGTTTCTCTCTGTTTTTAAAGTATATATCTGAGGTGATTTACATTGCCACCAGTCTGTCAGGTAGTAGGGAGTGAATTCTAACCCATCGACCATCCGCTTACAAAGTTGTCTGCCCTTATCGCAGGGCGGCACGAGCTCAAGACTCCGGGGTAATGACCTCACTGTTAACATAACACTATTTAAAATCAACACTCTGAGTTGTTCCAGTTTCTAGTAGATGGTTGCTAACTTTGTAAGGTTGTTTTTTGTTTGGATGTTGAAAAAACAAAATTCTGATATTGGGATTGGGTTGGAATATTATATTAAAAAAAAGTGGAGAAATTCGTTGACAATGAAAGCTCTCATTAGGACTGTTATACTGTTTTAGCAAGGAACTTTTAACATCATTCTTGTACGTAGACAAGATTACACTTTGTTGACACTGTTCTATATCATGGGAATGGGGAGGGGCAGTGAACAAAGTAGAAATGTTTTTTTGACAGATATGACGATTGGGACGTTCTAATTTCAGAGAGACTGGGTGTGTGTGTTTCAGATGCAATGGATAGTATGTCTCCACAGGCACAGCAGCTTGGGCCAATTGTTGAAGGGCCGGGTGCCAAGAAGGAGAAAAAGCCATTTTCTTTACCCAAGTTGAGTTCATCACAACAAGAAATGATACAGAGGGCCAAGAAGTATGCTCTGGAACAAAGCATTAAGAGTGTCCTTGTGCGACAAACCATTGCTCACCAGCAACAGGTCAGTATTTGTCTACCTTTCAATTCATTCATTTATTGAAAGATTAAAAAAAAAATAAATAGGTTTCCATCCATCCGACCGGCTCAACTTTTACAAACTATTGTTCGTTGGGTATGAGCTATATGCGTTTTAAATTTTTGAGCTATTCATTCACATGTTTTTAAACTTTTACTCAAATTTTGAAAAGAGAGAAAATCAAAATAGCAGCAAAATGACATCAAATTTTAGAATTATCTCGATGCGACTGGCAAGTCAATTTAGTTTCTGATTAGATCATGTTAGTATTGCACTTTTACCTTATTTAGTTTTTAAGATATTTAGAGAGAAGAATAATTATAATAATCCGAATGATTTCAATATGTCTTTCAAGAAAATCTTGTAAGCCATAATTATAATAATAACAATCCCTCCTATTTCAATAGGTGTTCCAAGTAAACTTGGAAACCTAATAAAGATTGAGTTTTTCTGTTAGGGTTTCATTATGGCAATCGGGGGGCTAGATATTTCATATTTAGGTAGAGAAATGTTTTCTGCATAATGTGAGCTTTGGGCCGATTATACATCTAAATATTTGCCTAACCCTTTAAGGCTTCCTGAGACAGTGGAACTTGGTGAACTAGCCGATCGACTGGCTAGAGATTTCCAAGCTGAAAAAAAAATTTATGAATCCTATCCCTGTGTATACGATGCACCCCAAACCTTAAACTGGATTTTGCTGAAAAAAGTGCGCCTTGTACACAGGTATATACGGTACCTAATTTGCATATTGCAATGTTAAAGGTCAAATGTTATGTTATATATACAGTATGTTTTTGGTATCCAGAGCCTATCTGAAGAACCATTCAATATTTTTTTAACAAACTTTATATTTGCTTCAATCAGTTATTTAGGTTGTGTCTTTTGCTATTTTTACAGCGCGCATCTTAATTGAAAATTGCAATCTTAAAGGTTAATATGTACAAGATGTTTGTTTCTGGAGCCTATCAAGAAAATTGTTCAATATTTTTTTACCAAACTTTATATTTGCTTCAATCAGTTATTTAGGTTGTGTCTTTTGCTATTTTTACAGCGCACATCTTAATTGAAAATTGCAATCTTAAAGATTAATATGTACAAGATGTTTGTTTCTGGAGCCTATCAAGAAAATTGTTCAATATTTTTTTACCAAACTTTGTTTTTCCTTCAATCAGGTATCAAATTCATGCCTTTTGCTATTTTTGCATGTCTACAGATACAACCTAAATTACATATTGCCTTGTTAAAGGTCAAATGTTAATATGTACAAAACAGTTTTTTTCCGTAGCCTATTTACAAAACCATTGAATAGTTTTTTTACCAAAATTTATAATTGCTACAATCAGGTACTTAGGTTGTGCCTTTTGCTATATTTGCATTTCTACAGTACATACAATTGCGTATTGTAATCTAAAGGGTCAAAGGTTAATGTGCAATGCTTTTAGTTTCCGTTACCTATTTCAAGAACCATTCAATATTTTTGTTACCAAACTATGCGCCTTTTGCTAGTTTTACATTTCTACAGAGTATACCTAATTTGCATATTACAATCGTAAAGGTCGAATGATAATAAGTGCAATATGTACCGGAGCCTATGTAGAGATGCTGAGAACCATTCAATATTTTTTTTTCCATACTTTGTATCTCCTTTGATAAGGTAATTAGGTAGAAAACATCAGTGTAGTTAATTATTTTTCAAACCAACAAGTGAGTAACCCACTAACAGGTACATGTAAATATGACAACAACATAAAACCACACCTAAAAGAGAAAAACAAATTATACAAACATGCTTAAATGTATACACCAATCTCAAAGTGAATTTTGGCTGGAGAGCTCAATATAGAAGAGATCTTAGGTTGAGGTCCGGCGCAGATTGTTTATAAAATATATATATTCATTTGACAAAGGTATGGCAATAAAATCTATTTATAGCAAATTATTTTCATAAAAAATAGACAAAGAAAGACAAAAACTAATTTTTAAGCTGCATAATTCATTATAGTGTAGTGAACAATAATATTATACACTATTGTCTTATTGTTTGGACCCGAGGAAGTTTTTGCTGGAATAAATGATTAAATGCTAAATTTCCATTTAGGATTACACTACATGTACTTGGTTGGTTAGAGGTTTGCCCTTTTAAAAATATATCGGCAGGGGTAGCTGTGCTCACTTCTGCCCTAGTTCACTTTAAAATAAGATATCTTTGAAATTTTAGTTTTAATTGTGCAAAAATGTCTCATGAGAATTGAAACAGAATACGTAACACACTCCTTCGTGAACTAATGTCCACATATTTTTCATTTCCATGAAAGTTGTTTATTTATTTAGAGTCCTAACCCTAGACATAGCATTGTCGTATATGCTAGGCCTTTGTCTTGATTACGGTCTGGCTGGATCAATTTGTAGACAAGATGGTGAACTTAATGTTCGTGTTTGGGGTTCACTCATCCGACTAGAGGGACGCTTCTAGATGGTCACGTCCCCCATGTTGATAAATTGATACTGCAAATGGAATGAAAAAACAAAACTTTTGGTCAGTGGAAGGGCCTGGAAAACGCGAATTTTGGGCTTGGAAAAGGCCTGGAAATTGAAGGACGGCTAAGCCTACGAACCCTGATGCTTTAAAAAAAAAATGTACTGCCCTTGATTTGTTATAGAGCCGGAACCAGGTCAATAGGCCTAAGTATTGTATTTCACGCGGTTTATGGCTCTTTGCTGGAATGTTAGTTGTGTAAAGGTTGCTCTTCTTTATTTTAAAACATCAAAAATGGTTCAAACATGCATCTAAACCTTATATTTTTTACTTTCTTTCCAGCAAATGCAAAATTTCCAGAACACTGTACAACGCCAACAGGCGTTGGCTCTTATGTGCAGGTAAGCTTGTGATTTAAATATCTTTAACTGAATTTTTTGATGTTTCACAATGCTAAGTAAACACCATGGTATCTTTATATATTTATTACTGGTGGGTTCCATTTAATTTGAACGTTATATTTATAGTCCTTTAGTCTGTCCAATATAATAAAAATAATTTATTGCGTTGCAAGACTTAAATTCCTTACTCAAGTATTCTTGAATTGTATTTTTTGCTGACTCTTATATTTGTTCATTTTATGTATGTTGTAGGATCTATGTTGGCAGTATAAATTTTGAAATAAAGGAAGACACAATCAAACAAGCCTTCTTGCCATTCGGCCCTATCAAAAGCGTCAATCTCTCATGGGACCCTGTTACAAATAAACATAAAGGTTTTGCTTTTATTGAGTATGAGGTACCAGAGGCTGCTCAGTTAGCCTTAGAGCAAATGAATGGCGTGATGATAGGAGGCCGCAACATAAAGGTAGTATGTTGACACAGACGACGTCTGGCTTTCTATCTCTCACATACACAAACAACAACATCTAAGTGGTCAGACATATTAACTCAGGTGTTACAGTAATGATGATTCCTACTAATTTTTTTTTCTGGAAATTTCGATTTTTTGGGGAGGGGGACGTATTTTGGAACCCATTAATGCTAATATACCTAAAATATTATGAACTTGTAGCTTTGATACCTAAGCTGAATGTGTCTGAATAATTAGATGGTGAGGTAAGATAAAACTAGATATGATCAACATGGTTCAGTTTGCCACGAGAACTACACTGGCCACTGACCTATTGCTTCACTACACTTAACAATCGTCTATCGTGGGGGTTTGAAATGAGCAATCCTTCTTATAAGTGAGAAACCTTTGAGTAAGATGTTAACTCTTTGCCCCCTGCTGACGATATGACGCCTTCAGCTGACTAACTGACTGCAGTTCTTTTCGGCTTGCCCCCTGCTGACATGTTTTGACACTCAGGCCGTTTTCCTGTTGACGCAATTGACGCATAAATTTCGTGAACTGATGGAGCAATTTGATTGGCGATCGATTATTAGTGTCTTAAGTGACTTTTGGACAAATTTCAGATAAATTCCTTGTTTTTCGTGTTTGCTGGGAAGTTTTCCAACATGTACTCGAGTGCGTAATTTATTCAAGATGGCAGACTCGATCGATAATAACGAAAGTGGCTCCAAAGTTGGCTATTTCTCGTCTGATTCAGAGTTTTCTGACTTTAAAACTGATGATATTTAAAATATAAGGGATGTGAGTGATATCTTCGCGGTGTCTTGCGAAAGTGAGTCGGATGGTGAAAGCCGTACGCTATCCGACAGTAACAGCAGTCCGACAGCACCAACAACAAACATGGAGTTAAAACTAGCTACCGATCGACTGTCAAACGGAGTTATTTCCAAGCGTGACCACAGTTGCTACGATCTTTTTACACTTCAAACGCAGCACCCCAGGATTATTTTGAGTTATTTTGGAGGACAGTATTTGACTAAATAAAAAGCACAGGCCCGAGAGATAACCTACATACACATGGTCTTAAAATCTACCGGCCAGGCGGGCCGGCGTTAATTTCCATCCCTGCTTAGTCTAAATTTATCATGTTGAAAGGGTGTTTTTTTATTTTATTTTTTTATTTTATGAAGTTTCCTCTATATCTAAGCCAGGAACAGTGTGAAGTGGACAATCTATCGTCATATAAAGTGAAATACCCTTGAGCATGAGGTTAAACTCCAATGAAACAAACAAATCATCACATGGTCAACTGTGATATCAGACTAGAAGCCTGATTAATAGTGATATAGACCTTATGTTCTTAACCAGTCACAGAAGGCTATGCAGCCAAATTATATTGACCATAACCAATCAACGAAAGGCTTTTCATTATCTGCTGTGAGTTCAATCAAGTCAAAGATGTTGGCTGCTTCTGTCTGACTGCCTCCTCTTGGCCTGTACTCTTTGTTGTTGAATTTGTTATGTATGTTATAAAACAATTAGGTTTTTGAATTTGTTCTATAATGAGGAAAATAGACCTCCAGGCATCATATAGGTCTCCTCTTTGGTCAAGATGATTTCTGGGGGTCAGTATTTGTTCTGTCTTGTCTTTTGGCAGCAATGTCAAGGGAAATTTACTCCACCCATTTGGCTGGCGCGTCCGCATTTGAGTGATATAATCTGAAGTTAGTTCGACATTATTTCCCAAACAAGCAAACAACCATTTCTTAGCACAGGTTTACCAACAAAGGAATTTACAGTTCACATTCTATTATTTCTATTTATCTGTGACCATTTGAGTTGCCACTGCCATATAAGTGAAATACCGTCTATATGTTGTCTTTGTTTATTTCAGTATACCTTGATCCCAAAGGCTGTTTTGTCGTTAAAAGTGTTAGCAGAGTTACCTATAATAGTTGTACTCATGTATCAACTCTATAAACAACAAGGTGTTCAGCAGGGAGTGACAGAGTTCATTCCCCTTATCATGAACACTATGACTCTGCAACCAACAGCCCAACAAAGGTGAGCTTTTCTCTGTGGAGTTGGGAAGTTCTCTATCATATGGGGAATGGGTACTACTCCAGGCCACTTGGTTTCCATGATTATTGCCAGATCTCTACTTAAATGGCTGTTATTACCTTTGAGCCAGTCTACCTATATTGAGACTAAAAGTAAACTTTTTTAATCGTGACAATGTCGAGTCCATACAAATTTTGTATGTAATGCATAACTTTTTACAAGACATAATATAAACAGGATCAGTTTACATTGATTATAATTCCATTTGCCTTAACTCACAGGATTTTCAGTATGTTTTATGCCAAAAAAAATTTATCAGTGGATCTGTGTGGATAAAAAAATGTTTATATGCCCTTTCAGAGCCAGTCCCGCCTTCAATAAAGAGGTGTTTGTTGATTTCATAGCTGTTCAGATCCGCACCCTGTCCTTCCTTGTTTACATTATCAAGATGTATCAGGTGAGTAAAGTGTCAATCACCAATCTTCACAAGGGATATTTTTTGACGTTTCTTTCAAGTATTTCCTCTGTATTAAAATACTAAGGAATACCTTTGACTGCAAAGTTATGCCCATGCTAAATGCACCAAAAAGGATCTCTGGTACAATAGCTGAGAGAGGTATGACAAGACTTTTCTGGAATTGGACAGGACTACTCAATGCACTACATTGACAGGATCCATCGTCATATAAGTTGGGCCCTAATCAAACAAAATCAGCATTGACAGGGTACTATTAAACCATAAGCAAGACTTGTGCAACAAAATAAATCTCATATCCTCAGAATTTACCTAGGTGAATAAAAAAATAAGTTATTTTTATTTTATAATACACATCCACGGCATTGACATGTGTGTCAGGTGTGACCAGAAATTGAGCAAAATAGCAAATAATGACTTTTTATGACTCAAGTCTGCAGTATTGGGACTCCCAATTTGTAAACAAATTGTCTGAAAAATACTTTTATTCCATGGAACTGTTTTTCTGACCTCATTTGCTGATATCTTTGTAACATTTTGTATTCTCAGGAATTGGTGAATGAGTACTCGGACCAATTGGTGCAAGGCCTGCTGGGATTGTTGTCTCTGTGCCCACAGGAAGTCGCTCATCTCCGTAAAGATCTTTTGATCGCAGCTCGACATATCCTTGCAACTGACCTCAGAAATAGTAAGGAATTTGACTTTTCTTCCTAATTCAACAACCTTGATTTACCCTTTGAAATGTATCCACCTCAGGGTTACCAAATGGCTAACTGGCCTTTCTGAAGGCACCTTAAAGAACCACATTAGTTGCTTTTCGCTCTGTCCCCCCTAGGTTAATATTGGAAGGTCTTGGGTGGCTATTGTTTCAGAACAATGGCATTACTTTGTTGCCACAGGCTTTCAAGGTTTTGTTTTCCAATACAAAGATACAATTTGACTTTGAATGTTAACCCTAACAGGGCCTCTCAAATCACACAACACCTATTACATTCCCCTGCGGGTGGTTGGAGGGAGCTTTGTGTTGCCCTGGTGCTCTCTGAGCTAAAGGGGAACAGCAGACCGATCTGTATTGCGTCCTGTAATGGTCTCGTCCTGTCTTTGTTTGTTGCCAGTGGTGTAGAGGGTGGTTTCCTTCATTCATTGGGCTAGCACCTCGTCATATAAGTGAAATACCCCTGAGTATGACATTAAACCCCAATCCAACAAACAAACAAACCAGTACATTCCCAATATCTTTGTTGTATCAGGGACCGCGCACCCTATTCGTCACTTCGCCAAAAACGACAGAAACGTCAGAATGGCTAAAGAAATTAAGAAGTGGCGAAAAGTTTGGCGAAAATTTCCTGGTTTAAAAAAATAAGAAGAATAAACTAGTTTACCAGTAGCCGCTAGCCTTAAAGTTCAAGAAATTACTCGCATTGTATTTTAATCGCTTTATGGAATAAACAACCAAAGCGTAATGCACAATGGTGGACTGCGTCAGTAAGAAGCACGGTCACTTTCGTTTTCGTAGAC
>JAVFBX010191469.1:1485-13376 GCA_034783855.1 Mopalia kennerleyi
ACAGGCGTCCGGTTTACAAACTGCACGATTAAAGTACTTCATACATCTAGACCGAAATAGGTATGTGTCTCTTTCCCGACAGTTATCGCGACTATCGAGGATCGCGCGAGGGTATACTATAAGTCGATTGTGTCACACGGCTAGTGAACGATGGCGTTGACCCAATCAATCTTTCGTTTTTATTTTATTTTACAACATGCCGATCAGTTTAAGCCAAATCGGCAAAATAAACATAGATGGCATCCATTGGCTTCCCTCCATTTAAGACGGCTGTATATAGCTCACGCGTACACAATGTGCAGATAAGCGTTAGAGACTTCTAGGGAGCATGGCAGTAAGAGATGTTCAAGAATCATATACTTAACGCCGACCACACAAAGCTTTAGAATTTTACTACACTTCAGTGAGTTATAAAACACGAAACCGCCCCAAACTTAACGTAGCCAAGTTTAATGCATTATGTACAACCATAGTTTTCGTTAAATCACAATAGAAATCTATGTGTTCACTATTTTCGCTGTAAAAAAGACACAGAATTGCATTGTGTATGTTCCACAATTTTGTTGTCGTTCTGCCGTTGTCGTTCCCCGCAGTTCTGTCGGCTATACAGCGCCGGTTCTGCTAGCAAAAACCTTGATTTCAAATCCCAGTAGAAGCCAGCCAAATAGCATTTGTATACATTAAAAAAATATATAAAAACATTTGCCTTAGTATAATATTGCATGATGATTGTAAACAAATTGTCCCATAACGAGTTGTTAAAAAAAATCTAGATATTATCATAGATTAAATTCCAATAATGTACAACACCTATTCCATATCTAAAAAGTGCAAAACTATGCTTGAAACCAAGTCTCCGAGTTTAGTTCTATGGATAGATATATCGCTTGACATTTAACCTATCAATGGTAATTTCGTTGAAGACTCTCTTATGAAGATAGGTAAGTGCATTCCATAGACTGAGGTCTGTGTGGAAATCGAACTGTCCACTTTCAGATTTAGGCACCAACTTTCTTCAAGCGACTGTCTGCCACAAAGATCTCTTAGCCAACTATCGTTCTTGAAACGGAAGGGTGTTTTTACAATGGTAACTGAATACATGACACGCTTACGGTCTACTATCTTTGACTCGTTAATGCTTATACAGTTCGGGCTTCTTCAACGGCGAATATGTTTTGATGACGAGATGCATTTTATGTAGCAAACTCAAGTGCCTTTCTTGTTAATTCGTTTGAATAAGATCAGTATTAGATGTAATACATACTTTGGCAAACATTACTAAAAGTGTGTTAACAAAACGGGTCTCTATTGGAATACACCCCTGGCGCTACCCCCAGGAACAGCCCTTAATCCCACAGGGCGTTAAAATAAGCTCTCGGCATCCCTTATAATTAGAGTGGTAATCTTTAACCGGCTAACATGGTTATAACTGGATGATTTCCTTATCAATGCTCGTTGATTTCTCGCTGGGAGCCCGCGGGTCGATGGCGAGAGCCCAGTCATCCACATCATACACCGCTGGTAGCATCACACCTATTAGCATATGCTATTCAGAGGACATGATTTGAATATATATGGAAAAATCGACCCTTTTTG
Organism: Mopalia kennerleyi; assembly: GCA_034783855.1. Lineage (NCBI taxonomy): Eukaryota > Metazoa > Mollusca > Polyplacophora > Chitonida > Mopaliidae > Mopalia > Mopalia kennerleyi. Next base: position 3,082 of record JAVFBX010191469.1, read on the forward strand.
GTGCAGCCTAAACCCAGCTTTACAATCAGTATTACTTGAAATTGGAAAGATAAACAGACGTCGCATTCTGAGACTTCTCAATACTAGACTTTCGCTGGTCCATATATAAAATACGTGAACCATAAATAAAATGTATTTTAAAATCGTATAGGTTTAAGGAGACTGTTCGACTGTAAACTGGACTGTTGAACACAGAGGCGCCTAAGTATGGCTAAAGGGGCTTCAGTCAACCCTAAATAGATTCAATGCCCCATAACTAAAGATCTTCCTCGCAGAGATTTTGCAACATTTAAGGCGTGAAAAACGAGCAAACATTCAGAAGCTTTAAAGAAAAAACAGGTAAAAAAGCAAATTTAGATTGCCACGATTTGAACAAGAATCGGATGCCGTTCATACGAATGAGCTGCCCGAACCCTGACATAATTACACCTCAATCCATTTTGTAACCATCAAGTACCATCTAGCTTTTCAACCTTACCGTTTTTTCTAAGAAGTCACGTGACGGATCTGTATTCTAAGCCGCAGTTACGGACAAATTCAGCGACTTAAAAGAGTGTAAATGTGCTTCCTGGGTCAATATAAAATGGAACAAAGTTTTAAATTAAGAGCTATTAAATGTGTTAGTGGTTTTAAAAAGAATTGCGTCGATCTGTAGTTGTAGTATATCATTACATAGTCCATGTGTATGTATACAGTTGTTATTTGCCGGACGATGACCGAACAATTTGTGGTAATTTACCGAATATCACTACATTCAAAATGGTCCTTGTTTATGACCAAGCGATCTATACGCAATGCCAGGGAGGTAAGCGGGCGACGGTTTAATAAAATGACCTCAACCACGAAGAGATTGAAAACCAATTTTGCTAGGTTTTATCTACGCCGCAAAGCCTTTGGTTCACTATGGTTTCTGATTTTATACTCAATGTTAAATGTAGGAAAATAATATTTTCCATGCCTTTACCGGGATTGGAGCTCAGAGCTTACAGGGCTCTTACTGACTGACCTACAGAGGCTCAACGTACAACACCCCCCCCCCCCCCCCTATAAAGGCTGCCAATCTCTCTCTACCGAATGCGCTGGGACAGGGACTCTAAAGTCTTTTTAACATAATTTCTTTTTTTTTATTGTTTGGCTTGACAAATAATTTGGAATCAATAATTAGGGACATACACAAAAAATAACAAAAAAATAAAACAATAATAAACAAAAACAACCCCAAAAACACAGTTATGTTACACATTTATCTGTTTACATCATAAAGAAGTTATTGGCGCAATAAATTAGAACTGTCGGCGCCATGTTGATCTACAGGATTCATCAATGAAGTCACGTGACACAAAGTAAACGTACAACTTCAGCGTTTTGTCCATTAAGTGTCGTTATAACCTGCTGGTGTTACTCCAATTTAACAATAACTGCATTGTCACCCCTTTTCAGAGGCTCAAGGTGTTGCGTTATTAAATAAAACGTCCGTTACCCATTTCATTAAGGATTACGGATTAACAAAAAAAAAACAATTATACAAATTGCTTACTTACAACTACAACAAATCATCTTGGGATAAAACAAGACCTCTCGGGACAAATAGTTGTATTTGATATAAATTTCTTCGGTGAATAAAAGTATCAAAATCAAATCAACGATGATGGCTGAGGCTTTTGGCGAAAAAATGGAAGACACATTGACTTTAAAGCAAGATGAAGACTGTGCCGTTGGCTCTACCAGTTGTAGACGGTTTGAATTCACGTCCATTAACTGGGTCACTCACAGGGCAGACGTGACAAATTCCGTTCGTCGTTACTAAATCTCAAGTCCCGCGAGAAAAATGTTTCTCGAGAAATGAGCTTGTATTGCAGTTCCAATTATCACGAACCTGTCTGCGAATTGATTGACTAGTAACTTTACTAGATCGATGGCCACAATCAACCTCGTCAATGGTGTCTGATGGTTGACCAAGTAAACTGTAGTTACTCCGTACAACCCGCGTTAAACAGCCTATAGTTCCTGACAATGAATTCCCGCATTTCAAACTAGAGACATCAACAACTAATTGTATAACGATAATCTACTAGCACTTATACTAGTGGCTAAAAGATTTAAACCATTTGGTTAAAACCGTGGCCGTCTTACCTCCAGGATATATGGTATAGTCGGCAGTGTGCGGTCGTCGTCTGGCAAATTATAATTGTATAAATACAACGAGACTATGCTATGATATCGCAAAGCTGTCGATAGATGCAATTCTTTTCAAATTTAGTAATAAATTTTAGAATTCCAATTAAAATATATGTTCCATTTTATATTGAACGACATTACCCATTCATCCAATTTTTAAGCATCTGGACTTCGCCGGAATACGTGGACGATTAATTGTAATTCTCTCTTCACAAGGCATTTGGCGTATATATACAATCAGCTAAATCTCGCGAGATTGTCTGTACTGTGCTATCATTCATAACTACGTGCGGCCATGATTGATGCAGGAATATAGCCCCAAAATAGCGCATTCTGTTCACCGGAAGCCTATTTACCGCCGTATGCGTACTATTCGCTTAGCTAAATAATCCTAGCCAATCGCAGAAAGCTTTGTAGAATACGCAAATTTAGTCAAGGAGTATGTACTGTTCAATATGGCGACCATCGTATGATATATGATCTGATGTGCGCAGTGTACTCGAGGACCTTGGACTGGGCTGATACACATGTCGTCTAAGCTACTGAGTTTGAGCTCTCCTATTCGTGTAATTGCCCTACAGGAGATTCTGAAATAGAGCTAAATCGTGAATTTAGTAGACTTACCGGTCTATTACAGGTTTAATATCCCAATCGAATACTTTCTGTATTTTTTATAAGATTAACATGCCTAAAATAGAAAGTTACTGAACCGTTTACTAAATTTTCAAGTTCTCAGTACGGGTGGAAGAGAGAAAAATGGCGGGTTAGCAACAGACACCTGAACCATATTTGTGTATTTTGAACAAGGCTAATGGGATAATTCTATGTTTCGTTTTGCATATAAAATGCGTCAGGAAGATCAGTATATCAAATATTATTGGACAGAGCAAATTGTACCCATAATAGCTGGTAATTAAATAAAAATAGTATCTGTTAATACGAGTACATTGTATGATAGACTATGAGAGATATAGAACTCTGAATCTAGTATCGTCCAAGTTGCTCTACTGATTGAAAAAATAACATCGAGCAAAACTGTTACAAGACCGCCTCATTTCGAACGAGGACAATCAAGGGGAGAAACCCCACATGTAAATTTGTGAATAAATCATATTAAGCGTAATAATAATCTCCAAACAACAAAATGTATGGTCAATGAAGGAAAGTCTCGAGCAAAGTAAAACGTTTTGTTTCTGTACAGTTTAAAGAACATGCCTATGTGGAAAACCAACAGTGACGTTCTGACTTTCTCTTTTCTTTTAAAGAAAAAGAAAAGAAAAAGCAAATTTTTGCAAGTTGTGATGACAAATAAATAGCTATATTGGTGGAGGCAAGACAAAATTTATTTTCTATAAATTTAAAAAATACTTTACAAAGTTGGTATCAGTTAGGTATAAGGTTATAACTGTGGATTTGTATATTTTTTCACTTTCTGTTTTCTGCTAGAAATATATTAGAATAAAGAATGGCGTAAAAAGTCTTCCATACATTAACAATGCCACATTTTATGTTCCTTTTAGTAGTGAATGATGAATCCGACAAAAAATGCAATGCAATTTCTGTTAACAACTCAATAGGGGGTATACTGTAAAAATAACAGGTTTTCTGTTGTTTCCTACTCTTCTAATCTACTACAAAAGTGGATTACGATAATGGTATCAAGAGTAAACTAAAATTCCAGAAAATAATTTCTGCTGAATAAAATCGTTACAATCAAGATCTTGCTGGACACCTGGGTCGATTTTGTAGAGGAAATATATCTAAGCCTTTTATCACACACATATATCTTGACTAATGCATATATGTTTTGGAAAGCCTGGATACTCAAAGTGTTGATTTGATGAAGGTCCAGCAATTACTTTAAAATTTAACTATATCATTTTTGCAAATCGAATTATATAGGCAGAAAAATACAGTCCAAGTTTTGGTGATTTATTTCTCGGAAAATATTTACAATATGACCAAATAAATTAACGTATCAAGTAGAAGTAAGTCGACCGGAAGTCTATCGACCATGTAAATCACTCGTGTGTATCAACAATACATTGGTGTTGTTGTTGTTGCTGCTGCTGCAGTGGTACTTTTTTCAAAATAACATTGGCATGGAGGGATTCTTTACACACTTACCACCAGTGTACTCCAAACTCTATATCCGTTTCCAGTAAAATGGGTTTTCCCTTTTTTTTAAATGTAGGAGTCCGCAAAGTCATTACAACTAAGAATGGGATCTACTCAGAGCTGAAGTGGTGGCGGTTTATTTTATTCAATTATGGCATGTGAAATAAAAATATTCATTAAAATATAACATTTTATATAGGATTCATCTCCTAAATGTCTTAAAAAAAACAAGTTTCTAACTGGACAACTTTTGTTTTCTCACCACAGGTACGGGTTATGCGATCATCATCATGGCGTCTTATGTGGCTTTCTATTACAACACTATCATTGCCTGGGCCCTATATTACTTCTTCTCCTCGATGCAGTCTGAGGTTCCGTGGATCAGCTGCAACAACCCGTGGAACACGGAGTTCTGTACGTCATTTGATGATAGAAAGAACCGATCTCTCGTCACGGAATTCACTCGATCGTCTTCTGAAGAGTTCTACAGGTACTACGTTAAAATCATGTGTAATGATGAATTTTACATTGATTCACTGATTGATTGATATTGATTGATTTCCGTCTTCTGAAGAGTTCTACGTGTACAACGCTAAAATCATGTGTATGGTGGAATCTCCGACTTATTGTTGATTGATTGATATTGATTGATTTCCGTCTTCTTAAGAGTTCTACATGTACAATGCTAAAATCATGTGTATTGTGGAATTTTGCTCCGACTAATTGATTGATTGATTGATTGATATTTATAGATTTTCGTCTTCAGATGAGTTCTACAGGTACTACGCAAAAATCATGTGTATTGTGGAATTTTGCTCTGATTGATTCATTGAGAGTGATTGATATTGATTGATTTATTATTGACATTCGAATATAACGAATAATCGAACAATGAACGAATGGATGAATTGGTAAAGAATACATTGAACTAAAAAGGATGAAGTTACGAACGGAAAAGTGGACAAAGGAGGCAAAAAATTTGAGTTTTTCCCCAATGACATTAATGTCGGTCGGGACGTCAACATATAAATTAAATAACCTTAAGTATACGAAGTTAAATCCTAATCCATTCATCTGCCAGTAACTGTGCTAATAAGTATATTTTTTAATCGTGTGCCTGTAAGACTAAACCCAAAGTTACCCATATTTCTGCTACAGTCGCAATGTGTTGGAGACGTGGCGGGCCAATGGTATATCAAATGTTGGAGGAATCAAATGGACCATAGCCCTCTGCTTAGCTGGAGTCTTCACACTCGTCTACTTCGCTCTTTGGAAAGGAGTGAAGAGTTCAGGAAAGGTAAAATCTACAAGACAACCTACACTGACACGTGGGCTCCACGTGGAGAAATTGATAGAACCCGCACAGTTCTGTCCATGGGTGGTATCTGGGATTACAATATACTAGTAACAGCAAGTTTTAACCTTGAATTTCCAATGAAATCACGAACTCTCTCGTGGAGCGGGGGAACTGGCGAGAAGCTTTACCGGTTTTCAAGCGAAGAAGACATTGTTTGGAACGAAACTTGCTTGATTTCACTCTTTAATATTTCCCTTTTACAGCCGCTATCAGAAATAAAAAGACTCAATTACATATTTATAAGCGACTATCTTTAATTCCGTAGAAAGTAGTAGGCCTATTATAACTCAGAGAAAGTACATTTGGGTCAAAACACGATCTAATGTTGGACTAGAAAAACTTTGGATTCGCGGATTAAAAAAAAGGGACCCATTGAAGGAAAAGAAGACGATCGGGACTGTTTTGGTGTCTCAAACCGCTAAGACATTTTTTTGATTCACCCCCTTGTCAATCATTTAAATCCGGCAAAGAGATGGTAATACTCGTGAGGTTTAGTTCACAATTCAGATAAATTAATATTTCCATTACTTTTGTTTTGAATGCAAAAATTGAGAAAATCAAGTAAATAGTATGTTTTAATATTTTTGGTTTATTTTTAACCAAGTCATTGGGTGCGTAAATGGATTCAATTTTGCTTGTTTTGCGCCTAACTTTTATTGAATATCGATTGAGGAGAAGTAAATGCTCGTTCTTATATATTCACATTCCGTATATGTCAAATATTGTTTTTGCGGACCTTTACAACAACCCCCCAAAATCTTGAAGGAGGGAGACTATCATGAGATATCTATCACGATAGTCATGCGCATTGACAGCTGTTAAGTATACCGGTTGTCCGGAATCTTTACGGAAAATGGACGAATGAGAACAAAACTGAGTACCTGATTTTATGTGGATTGGGCCTGGATAATCAGATACTCCGGCATCAGATAGCCATTCAGTTCTTACGTTTGTACCCGCTTTAATATACTTTATGGGGTTGTGACATAGGTACTCTATCTTATCATCGGCTACATACAAGTCCGTACTTTAAAGCGCCTGGTAAAAGAACGCACGTTTCTCGGGGATTCCCAGAACAGGATTTACAGTTTAACATCCAATTAAAATCTTATATCAGCCGTTTCATGTCTAACTCTTCATACAAACTGTGATTGGTTCCCAACCCAGCTGTTTTTCAGACATCCAGTGAAACGGCCCCGACCTTAGATACGACATAAACAACTGTAGTATAAAACGCCCCAAACTGACATGACCTAATTGATTAACTGTTCTGGTGATCTTTAGAAAAACCATCCACTTTTATCAGTGACTATAATGAATGGATTTGTATACAGTGATAGTCGCTGATTATTGTGTACGACATGGTCCACATATGAGGTTTCCCTGCTTGGGGAGCATCCCTTGACATACTCCAACGGGGATATACGTGGGAACTGTCGGTAAAACTGGGTGTATCCCATCTAACAGCCTAGTGCTTCATCAACGTGTTGTTGTTGATACTTTCGTTAATGTCTTTCAGTTTCAACCAGAACAGAACTATCAACGTATTAAAGAATTTTTTTTCTAAATAACGTACCTCTAAGTTAATGTGAGTGCTATCTGCTTCACATTTGTAACTGTTAAATTGTAACATTACAATTCTCTATACATTCTTAGAAAAATATTACTCTAATGGAGCCCTTTGAAGTTCTTCAGCCATGGCTCTAGTGGAACCCTTTATGGTTCTGTGTGGAACCCTTACAGCAACTGTTTCAAGTATTTCTCCATTTCTTATTTTATCAAAGAACCGTTTTGTGTCGTAATGGATCCATATAGATGGTTCCATCTTTTCTAAAGAACCATTTTTTCCGTTATGGTTCCATACAGAAGATTCTATCGATTCTAAAGAACCCTCAAAGAACCATTATTTGTAATAGTGTATATGTCTATAGATTTATACCGGAAACGTATTAACTTCTGAAACAATATTTTTGCAGGCTGTGTGGGTGACGGCAACGCTACCTTATATGGTATTGTGTGTTCTTATAGTGAGGGGCTGCACATTGCCAGGGTCACGTGACGGTTTGGAGTATTACTTAACACCCCGCTGGGAAAAACTCAAAGATCCTATCGTGAGTAAAATCGGAATAGATTAAACTAAAAATAAGAAAAAATATGGATGGGAATTGTTGGTTTGACCGGTTGGATGGAATAAAAACAGCAATATCTGTTTCAACAACCAATTCGAATAATATCGGATTATTCTTTACACAATGGCAATACATATTAAATGCATTATATGAAATATGTTTTTTTAGCAAATAAGCCTGAGTTTCCGATATTTACCGAAAATTTTCAGACTTAAAAGATAAAGGGAAAAACATATTATTGTGAATATGCCATAGTGTATATATTTTAATTATAAACTAATTCTAGTATAAATAGTCGAAAGTGAACTTAATGGGTTACAGATACGAATGATTTTTTTTGTATTTTAGAAAGTGAATATTGACAGCATTTTCGTTACTTTGGGATAACACTTACTTACTTTGAAGTTTGTTATTTTTAAATAATACTTTCTTAATTTGAACAGATTCTTGCAGGTTGAAAGTGGTCCGGGAATCGATCCAACGACCTTAAGAGTTAGGCACAAAATCGCCTGCATTTCCTACTGAAACAGTTATCCTAGAATAACGAAAAAACTGTTAAACACATATGCCTACAATTAGTTTATATACGTGTCATCTCAACATGGTAACCAATGTGTGTTTTCAGGTGTGGGTGGCGGCAGCTGCTCAGGTGTTCTTCTCGCTAGGACCGGGCTTTGGGGTCCTGCTGGCTCTATCCAGTTATAACAAGTTCAATAATAACTGCTACAGGTGAGGTCCAATGCCTACACTGCCGGGTCTGACAGGCCAGGTGTTTCAATAGTCAAGATTTACATTTAATTTGTATAAATTAACATAAAGTAAATTTTGCCTTTGATTTATGTAAAGTGACATTCCATTGGATAATATATCTGCTTAAGCAATAAGTAGTCCAATGAAAAGCCACCATGCGAAGGAACTTGCTTGCGATATTATTTTTTCAGCACTGCAATTTTGCAGTGAACCAATATAAAAAATGTAGACAATAACTATACAAATTTGTAAAATACAGATGAAGAACGCTCCACTTCAAGACAAATTCTTAAAAACATTTGGTCGAATGCTGAAACGCTTCGCCTGTCTGCCGTAACGATTATCATATTCTAAATGTTATAATATTTAGACAAGTATCGTATTTTAACAGTTATAACACGTTATAACGGTTTCGCATTTTAAAATTAATCATATTATAAAAGTATAACGTTAAAAGTTTATTATGTTAGACTGGTATCGCATTTCAATTTTTATCATAATAACGGTATCACATTTGAACGTTTATCATATGATAAATGTATCACATTTAAGAGATTACTATATTATAACGGAAACGTATTTAAATTTTTAATAATAATATAACGTTATCAAATTTCACTGTCTATTATATTGTAACGGTACTACAGTTTAACGGTTATCAAATTATAAAGGTATCACATTTTAAAGTTAATTATATTATTACGGTATCACAATTTAATGTTTATCATATTATAACGGTATCAAATTTTAAACTTTATACTATTTTAACGCTATCACATTTTTGTGTTAATCGTAAATTTAACGGTGTCACATTTTAATGTCGATCAGTATTTAACGATAATGGTTTTTTCATATTTCTTTTTTTTTTATCTGTTTCAGGGACGCCATCATAACATCCGGTATTAATTGCTTCACCAGCTTCTTCGCTGGCTTTGCCGTCTTCAGTGTCCTAGGTTTCATGTCCCATGTTCACCACACGCCAATTGAAGAGGTAGCTGATGACGGTAGGCTTCTAAATATTGGTCAATCAAAGATCCATCTATAGCTCTCAGACGGCTCAAATCTGCGTAACAATTCAGGCATCTGAACACAAATTTCTCGTGGCCCTGTCGCTCCCTTATAATGGGTCAGGGGGCCGGGGACTACGAGGCTGGTTGCCTTCATCTTATTAATTGGCAAGCTGACAGATAACCAAATAAATGAAATAAGTTTAAAACCTAATTTACCGAACTGAAGCAATCTTTGTTAGTAAATAATATAAGTTAATTCTTCTCTTTTTACATTCCGTAAGGTCCTGGCTTAATTTTCATTGCCTACCCTGAAGCGATCTCCACCCTGGATGGGTCTGTATTCTGGGCAATCATATTCTTCATCATGCTCATAACTCTGGGACTGGACACCACGGTAAGCTCCATTTAGATTAGTATCGGATCTTAATATTGCCTCTAACTCACGCCATGTGATCCGCGATATTTCACGTAATTCATTCCGCTTCCTGCTACATTTGTTCTATCGTTCTGGTTGTAGGATAAAATGAAAGCTAAAATATACCAATTCTCGCTTCCGGTCCTAGAGTTGCGCCGAACAGTAATTACCCGGAATATGGCTCTGAATGATCGATACTCAAAAGATACGGACATAGTTCGAAGTGATACCCTGAAGTAAAGCAGAAGTGAACGAGACGCACCATTCTAAACATTATTCGTGGACCTACCTACGGAGATTCCAACTCTAAGGTATTGACGAGCCATCTTGCTGGTTTC
>JAVFBX010191480.1:0-13375 GCA_034783855.1 Mopalia kennerleyi
CTGAATTATCCCGCTTTGTATTAAAGAGAGAATTCTATTAATATTTCGCTATGCGTTTCTTTTTTGGCAGAGTATATGTTATGATTATTTAATTTATTATATCATAACACGTTATAGCCCCTTAACCAAAACCGCTATCTATTATAATCATACTTTCTTTGTAAAGGCGATTTTATGTAATTCTCCAATGATGTTGCTTTGGCACCAAAAAAATAAATATTCTAAACATGTTAAAGGTAAAGATTGTAAAATACAACACTCTTAATTGTATGCCTTTGAGTCCTCCTTTTTGAAATCGTAGGCGTCGAATTCAGTAAATGTCATCAAAATGTAAGAGTTTTAGATTTTCATTCGGCAAATAAAAAAGTAATGATGGCTAAGTGCAATGAAGCTGTCCTCTGACTACCAATATGGTTTGGGTCTCTGTTAAACCTGAGAAGATTCACTGCGGTAGTCATAGCACAAGCTGTGTTATGTAACGGGTCCTTTCTAACATTTACAACAAAAACCACTATAATCCTTGTTTTACTTAACATCGTTATAAGATTACGGATAGCAATCCCCGTTTTTTGTTCAATCTCATTTAGTTAGCTAGTTTGTTGTTTGTCGCTTAAAGGCATAATCCCGATATCTGTTTTTTTTTTGTTTCATTGGCTATATTGTAATACCCTGATCTAGAACTTAAAGCATACGACAAACTGTTGTCCATGAAACCATGAAACAAGCCTTCTAATCAACTTTTATAATGTTGCTACATCAGCATCAAAATATATATTTTTACCATATTAAACATTCATAATGACTATGCATTTCAGTTATCCTCTTTGAAATCGTAGACGTCGATTTCACCAAATGTCACCGAAATGTTTATAGCTTTACATTATCATTTTGCAAACTAAAAACATTAATGATGTCTATTAAAGGGCAATGAAGCACTTTTGAAACTAACATATACGTTTTGGTTGTCTGTTCGAACCCGGACAGAATTACTATAATGAATTCCAACGTAAACTGAACCTTACCGCAAGTAACCTAGCAATTTTCACACGATCACTTGTCTGAAGTTAACAACGTTATAAGATTACGGATTACAATAACATCATTTTCAAATTGATGTAATTTTTTGTTCATTCTAATTTGATTAACTGATTTGTTTGCTTCTCTCTAATGCATCTTTGCGATATTTGTGTTTTCTTTCATCAGGCTACATGTTCTGACATAATTCTTCAAGCAATAGATACAAGCTATCTGGTGCCCGTGTATAAACACCGTTCTTTGTATAATGGACATCATAACGGACTCTTCCAGTCAATATTTAGCATTAATATAAGTGGTGTATTTAGTGATTTACTATACCATATTAAACACAGTATAGCTATCTATACCTATAGCGCCTATCTATTATAATCATACTTTCTTTCTAAAGGTGATTTTATGGATTTTGCCAATTTACTGGGGAAAGAGAGAAAAGCCCTCATACTGTATAGATAGCAAACGTGGAAAGTTATGGTTGTAAGATCTGGTGTATTGCAGTAGTGCTGTTAGTGCCTCAAGGTGTGTACTGATGGGAATGCTGTTAATGGTCATATACTGGCATACAGTCTACTAACTTTCAATTTCATATCAAATACAGCCAGATCAGCGAAGGTTATTGGAGTTAGGCGAGCGACTAGTGTTTGAAAACAAACTGCTACTCTCAACCACAATTGTTATTAGAACCCTTCGTAAAACCTGAACCGAATAAACGGTGTGCCACACGTGTAGGCCTACACTACCTGTGCAGTTTGTGCATTATAACTAGGGAGTAAAACGAGTGCGGCTCATGTAGATTATAACAAAGATTAACACAAGTATGTGAACTCAAATGACAATTAAACAAACTCAAAAGTGAGCAAAGCGAGACTGTAAGTTGTTACAATTTACGAATAATAAACTCGACAGCCATGTATTGTATTAAAATATAAGACCTAGGAGTGTAGGGCTACATGTACATCGGGGCCAAAACACATACACGTGTTGTTAACACAAAGTTGTGTAACCGACAGAAATGATGAGGACAGAATGAAATAAATTCTAAGAAATATATGTATTGTGAGAGGAAATGTGACTTGTTTCCAGAGTATGACAAGACAAGAAATTGCCATTTAAATAACAGTGCCCTTCCAGAGTAGTTTGTTTATCAATGGGTTATTTGATCTGAACATGAGCAGATGAGACATACATTAAATACTTGTTTTCTTTTGTTATGTTATATAAACTGGGACGTTGTAATTTCATGTTAAAACAATGTTTTCTGTAATGTATTTCTAAAGATTTCACAAATGCACGTTTCGCATATGTGTCAGCAAAATGGTCCATTGCAAGCTGTTGTTCAAATAGTGGGTTACCGTGGTTTAAATAAGCCACAACTGTTTTGATTTTAAAGACTAATATTAGTATAAAGATTATACCAATATTCTATTCGCTGAAGAATAATATGAATGGAATATGTGCTTTAAAAATCCCATCAAGCACAATGAAGCTAGAAGCCGCAAACGGAATGTAAGGGGTTGAACCTTTGACCTTTATAATGGTGACGTTAAACTTTGACCTATCCATCCAGTTGTTGCACGTGACACATTTCAATATCAAATAATATATTCGTTTACAAATCATATGAAAGCAATATGTGCTTTAAAAATCCCACGAAGCACGATGAAGGTAGACAGGTGTAACACTATATGCCTTGAGAACTTTTTGAGACAGATATCAGAATATGACAGGAGGTGGAGTGAAGGCAAAGAATAGACGGACAGACTAACTTGCAAGAAAGTTACATGATTAACATAATGACAGTACAAAGTCCCAATATGTCAGCTTTTAAATGAAACACGTTTATAGCTCAATACATTGATTACTTCTTGAGATAAACATCTGCATGACAGCGAGTGGAGGCAAATGACGGCCTGATGGACGGACAGACCGTTACTCCAATGTTACATCAATGGCACCATACCAGTGCACAGTTACAATATGTCAGCTGTTAAATGAAACATGTTTGAGTTCGATACATTGAGTAGTTTTGTAGATAGTGCTCGGAATATGACAGGAGGTAGAGTGAAGGCAAATGAAGGACAGATGGACGGACACACAAATTTCCAAGGATATTACATAAATAGCACTATGACAGTGCACAGTGCCACTATGTCCGTTGTTAAATAAAAAAAAATTCAGTTCGATACATCGATTACTTTTGGAGATTGAGCTCGGAATATGGCAGGCGAAAGAGTGAAGGCAAATGACGGACAGATGGAAGGACACACAAACTTCCAAGAACGTTACATGAATAGCACAATGACAGTGCACAGTCCCAATATGTCAGCTGTACAATAAAATAAATTTCAGCTTTTGGAGATAGAAATCGAAATATGACAGGAGGTAGAGTTGAAACAGACGAAGGGACAGACAGACGGACGGACGGAACCTTATTAAGATACCCCCACGAGTATCTTGCGAGGGTATAAAAATGATAGGGGGATGGGTTAATGTTCACACAGCAGCATGTTCAAAAGAGCATGGAATGTAAAATGAAATACTAATCGACCAATCAATTAATCAATCATATTTCGACAGTCATCTGATCTCAACAAGAATATTTTGTAAGCAAACTCCATTGCTTTCCAAACATTTCTCACATTGGATATCGCCTCTGGTTCAATTGCTCTGGTATGTCCAAGTCCTTTTTTAATAATAAAGCAGAGAAAAGTCTAATATTTTCCGATATTTACCATCTAGTCGGAACGGCCACCAGACATAATTCAGATGTTCTCCGGCATTTACCATCTAATCGGGATGGCCACTATAAATAATTGAGATGTTTTCCGATATTTACCCTCTAGTTGGAATGGCCCCCAGACATAATTAAGCTGTGCTTCTGGGTTACCATATAGTCGGAATGGCCACCAGAAATAATTGACATGTTTTGATATTTACTATCTTGTCGGAAATAATTGAGATGTTCTCAGATATTAACCATCTAGTCGGAATGTTCACTAGCTATCATTGAGATGTTCTCGGATATTTATCATCTAGTTGGAATGGCCACCAGACATAATTGAGATGTACTCGGATGTTTACATTCAGAGCAGTTATTACACTCTACGGATCTATTGTCTCACGACTATGATCTGGTCGTACTGTCCTGTCCAAGTACTAGTGCTCTCAGATAGTTGTTTTCGAGACGAAAAGGTATAATCTCTCATTTCAATGATCTACAAGAACATTTTGGGGAGTTTTTAAATCTTGTCCAAGTGTTTATTTGTTCACATCTCATGGACGCCTCATTGATATCACAAAACCGTGAATGGCATTTGGCTGTCATCTCTACTATCTTGAAAATACCTTGAGTTGTTCTTATTGACAACTTAACTCATTGAAATCGAAAATACATGACATTCATCCAATATCAACTAAATGATAGCAGTTTTACTTCATAATTTGACAAATTAAACAAATAAGGACACCTTGGGATATGGTTTTGGAATTGGAGAGCAATAAGCGAGGAAGATGTATTAGAAAGCGTGCCGTGTGATGTGAACACAAAAAATCTATATCTCTATAGCTAAGTAGCATTTACAAACGAACAGTTTACCTTGTTATATATTGAATAACCTTATAGCATTACGGATAACAATAATGTTATTTAAACACATCGCCTGTGTTTGTTCAATCTCATTTAATTAACAGGTTTGTTTGCAACTTATTTATGATGCTCCGGGCAAACTCGCGATATTTGGGTTGCCCCGGGGTAAATTCGCGAAATTCGTGTTTTTATTTCCATTTCTAAGACTATACTTAGGGTATAGGCATTCTGTTGTCCGCGAATAAAAGCCATTCGTCAAACTAATCTCGCTGTTGACATCTTAATTATTTCCATTTAATATTCCATTTACTTAACTTAAATTCTGTATTCTGCGTTTGGTAAATTGTGAAGAGTAATTTACCATATCTCGACATTTAATAGCCTCTTCTTGGCCAAACAGCTTTCTGTTATTATCACATTATCTGTGCAAAGAGGATTTTATGGATTTTAACAATCTAATGTTGAAAGAGAGCGCTAGGAAAACCATACGGTATAGAGATCAAACGAGGTATGTTATGGTTGTACGATCTGGTGTCCTACCGTAGTGCTGGTAATGAAACGCTTCATGGCAGGGCAATGCTGCTAATGGGTGCATATTGGTTTGCAGTCTACTAATTCGAACTTTCATACATCATTAGACCAGATGCAACAAAATCCCCGTAGTTATGTGCGTTAGGCGGGTGACTATTGTTTAAAACACTGCTAGTCTCGATCAGAAGATACATCCCCGCGTGAAGCTTTAATTCAACACAAACCCATTTACATGACACAATATCGTTTACGGGCATCAGAACAAGTTATCTGTATACACGGTCAATTATAAACTAGAAGTCATTATATTAACGTGTGTTTTGAACGACTCATCTTTCCTACATTTTTGTGACATAATTCAAAAGGCACAATGGAGCATGTTGTTAAAATTAACTGAATTCATTAAAGCATTCTTCAGATTTCTATATTAAAAGTGGCCCTTTTAACACTGTCAATTTAAAACATTACAAACTAGTTTTTTGTTACCCTCTCCAACTTTTTTCCCAAAGCTCTAAAGACACTTAATAGAGATAACAATTGGTATCACCAGTAAGTTTCTGAAGAGAGATAACAATTGGTATCACCACTTAGTTTCTGAAGAGAGATAACAATTGGTATCACCACTATGTTTCTGCAGAGAAATAACAATTGGTATCACCACTAAGTTTCTGAAGAGAGATAACAATTGGTATCACCACTTAGTTTCTGAAGAGAGATAACAATTGGTATCACCACTAAGTTTCTGAAGAGAGATAACAATTGGTATCACCACTCAGTTTCTGAAGAGAGATAACACTTGGTATCACCACTAAGTTTCTGAAGAGAGATAACAATTGGTATCACCACTAAGTTTCTGAAAAGAGATAACAATTGGTATCACCACTAAGTTTCCGAAGAGAGATAACAATTGGTATCACCACTAAGTTTCTGAAGAGAGATGACAATCGTTATCACCACTAAGTTTCTGAAGAGAGATAACAATTTGTATCACCACTTAGTTTCTGAAGCGAGATAACAATTGGTATCACCACTAAGTTTCTGAAGAGAGATAACAATTGGTATCACCACTTAGTTTCTGAAGAGAGACAACAATTGGTATCACCACTATAAAGACATTTTACATATCCAAAACAGCGTCCAGTTGCATAGACTGATCAGATAGTACAATAAAAGATTTTACTTGTTTATTTAGATATGTGATCCCTTTCCTATAGGCAAAACATGTTCCAACATGGGAGAAGCGAGGAGCTAATTACACGGGTACACATAAATCCGTTATATAACTTAAACTTAACTGGTCTCAAAATCTGTCTGAACTCACAAAAAGTTAAATGTGTCGATTGCGGCGTCAATAAATTATTTGTGTTTAAAGTAGGCTACTCGTAGAAAGAATTATTTGTAAATTTTAAAACAACATAATATCGCGATATACAACTGTCCATGCTATATTTTTTTATTTATTTAGTGAAGATCCATCTTCAAACATCCTTTTAGTAAAAAAAAAACTATTAGCACACACATGAAGTCACTTTGGTTGGCGAAGGCCTATTTTCAGATTATGTTGCATTCAAGTTAATCCAATTTTAAGTCTCCGAGTAGCTGATCGGTTTACGGGGGGTATTTAGGATGAGCTTAGAATTTAACCTGTATCTCCCCTGTGGTGCCAAACCTTTAACAAACCGTCAACATGGACTGGCACAGAATTGTCAAGAGGTTAAAAGCCTCCCGTATATTGGCACTGAAGTTTAGCCCGTTTGATGTAAAATAATATGGAAGGCTCTATCAGGAGGAATCGATCAGCAAGATGAGAGATTTTCCTTGAGCGATTCACGGCCACTAACATAGCATGGTCCGCTTAACGCCACCAAACAGGCTTAACACAAGCGATTAGGAACAAAACACTTTCCAAGACACTAAGGACTTAACGAAAAGTGAAAAGAAGACGTCTACACAGTTTTAGGTTTCAAGATGTATAAAAAACAAAGATGACAGTTAAAGCGTTTAGGACAGAAGCAATATCACATTTTACTGTAACTGATATATTTTGTAGTTTAAAATATACAACTTTTAGAAAAATTCATTTACATCATCCAATAGTACACCTACTCGTCATTGTAATGAAAACCATAATCTACGTCTCCAGAATGTCTACTTATAGTAACAGGCAAGAGAACAAACAGAGTTCAACCAAACATAAAAGAGCAGCGTTTCATTATGAACATTAATTTTGTTCTGAATAATATAAATATGTCTTAATGTTTGGTTTTCGATGATACAGAAACTGCTTATAATTTAAGAAAATGCATGATACCAAAAGGTGCCACAGAAACATTTTGTCCCAAAGTTCCTACCCCGCAGATATAGGAGAAGCGGATTGGGGCGAAAAATAAGCAAATCATCATAAGGTTTATAAAAATGATCATCCATCATTGTCGGAGGTGTCATCTGTTATACATAACGTCCACCGTGAATAACCAGAGGTGTAATTCACGTTTAGGGCGCCGTGTCCTCATCTCCTGGAAATACAAAAAATATCAATTACATATTTAACTTTCTTTTTAAATGATACATTCACGGCGTTGTGGAGAAAAAGGACGTATGAAACTGACAATAATCTTGTTGTTAGTAGTCACGTGGTAAGGATATACACTATACAATTATTGGAAGGTATGATAACTGGAAACTATTGGTTAAAATTATTGAACCCCCTGATCATGGCCAAATAAAATGATTAAAAATTAATAACTTAAATCAACATAAATTAAGGTAAAATATTGAAATAAAGATGACGACTTAATGAATACTAAAATAGTAGGATTAATTGATAAATACTGCTGCCGTTAATCTTCTGATGATGACATCAAACACTCTTGGAATGAAATAAACTAAAAGCTGATTGTGCAGCAATCCTTCACAAGCACTTTGATCCCAAACACCAGATTATAGTGTGCAAATGTCGTATATACTGATGTATTACCCAAATGACATTGGATTTAAAAACCACATGGGATACCAGCCAGATACACAGAAACACAGCTGTTGCCCTATTCCAATGATCACAGCTAAACCATTGTTTCATAATATTGGTTTAAAAAAAACGAAAATGGGAAATTTATCACATCATTGTCAGAGCGTTGTAGGCCTATTGCAAAATGGCTGAAAAACAGGAAGAATGTTTTTAAGAAATATGACTTTGTCCGCAAAAAGGTTTCTTTTACCGGTATCTTTGACTTCGCGCTCCAATGAATTTCTATCCTATTAAAACTGAAGTGCTGCAGGACAATATTTAATAATTCTCTTCATTTCCGTGATGAATGGCAGCTGTTCCTGTACAACAGCACCTTTTGCAAAACGCATCATGTGAGTAATTGCCAGCGAAATAGGCATGTATCTGTGTTATGCATATTAGTTTCATAGTATGCTTAAAGATCGTATATATATGTTATATTAAAGAGAAATTTATTACTGCACTGGATCTCGAACTACGGTGCAGATGTAGTTGTGTCGACGATATGTAAATATATCGAGTTCTATCTAGATTATGACATTACATATCAGTTTTAATTAGCCAACAGTCTGATAATTGTTTGGAATATAAAGAATGAGATTTAAAAAACTGTCGAGATTAATGAAACTGGATACAAGCAGCCTTCTGAAGACCTGTGACGGCCAATACACCAGAGTTAGGGTTCTGGTAGTGGAAGCTTAACGGATTCTCCAACCTCAATATATTCATTCTATCTTAGTCATTTACACCTTATAATTACATCCAAGCTATTGTGGTTTAAAGCGGCTTCGATGGCCTTAATACTTGTAGTTAATGATTGGCACTTGATTTTTTTTTCACACTGAGATTATAGAATGACACATCGTACTAAGATTATATGGAGATCATTGATGTTGACACATGGCTTCAAATAGCATACACTCAACATGTATTTTACCACAGGTTTTCTGACATCAATCTTACCGAAATGTGTCATAAAACTTAACTGTTCTTCAAATCGACACACAAAGTGCTTCATACACGACAATACATCTCTGAGAGCAGAATCTTAAAGGAGACAGTTCAAGACGTTAGCAGTTCTGGGCGGTCGTTTGACAAGTGCTTAAAACAACATTATGCCCGATTCTAACATGACTCTATCTGGTGTTAGAACATACGATCGCTGTGCCTTTTTTGAGCGTGTGTGACGTCCGTAATCCAATGCTCAACTATTTCAGAACAACCAGACTATTGGTGTTTTGTGGTGTTAAATTACGACACCCACCGTGTAATTTGGAGGACGAAACGTTACAAAGCATAAAAAGAGATATTAATGTATGTACTTGTCATAGTATTGTGTTTGCAGAGCTATAAATATAGATGAACTTGTGTTCTTTGATTGTTGTTTTTCTAAGGCAGTTTGGTTATTTTGGTTAATATTTTGTGCTAAACCAGGTACCATTTCCCACAAAGCTAACAGGCTGGTTAAACAGCGATACAAGCGATTTGGGTAACTATCTCGCAAAGCTCCAAGAGTCCATGTACCATTGTATAATAATATTTTAGATGTTCATTGTCATTTACACAATGTGGATTATTGTTTGAATTGGTTTATTTTGTACGAATATGCACGTTTACTACACTAAGGCTAGTATCATGTGGAAAATAAGTGTAAACATGTAGTGAAGGCGAGCATTAGTTATCCAAATAGACAAAAGAACACAATGTTAATTATAGTATACCATGTAAATACAGAGGCAAATTGACGTCAATGATGGTTCAACATTAAGTCACATTAGTTACACATACACGGTGTAGTAAGATGGTGAAACTTCCACAGATGACATGCGAACACTGATCCCTTGTCACTTCTCATTTTGTTCCTTTGTTGCTTCTTCTTAATCTTCTAGGGGACACGAGGGAAAAAGGGGGAGGGGCTATTCATAAAATGCTCCGCAATTCCAATATAATTCCAAATAAAAAACCTCCAATACAAGTCTTTGAGATGTCTAGTCCAATCCGGCGACACAGTGATACGTCAGCCGACAGGTACGATTGGTCCTTATTTAGTAGAGATAACAAATATTATTGTCTGTCCTAATTTGGAAGTTAAGATAACATAAATATGAACTGCAATGTTTACATAAATATGCTCTGAAGCAAGAAAAGAGTCAAAATATGTAATTTTAGTTTACAACTACTCAACATGGTAGTGTTTCAAACAAAATAATTTAAGCTGTGCAGCTACTGCGGAATATATTAAAGACATAGCGGAATTTTTTTAAAGATATGGCCGAATATATTAACGATATAGCGGAAAAAATATTAAATATATAGCGGAATATATTACGGAATATATTAAAGATATACATACGCACAATATCCTCATCATAACTTTATGGTAACAACTACACAGTCCAACAGTTACAAATGTATTAGTTTAAAAAAAAAACCCTGTACAAAATGAGTACAGTGCATCATCATATATCAAATACAATGGAACTGTGGACATGGGCCATATACAGCCATTTCCTTTGATCTCTCAAGATGAATGCTTATGCTCAAATTTTGGAATAACGCTATCCAACCTGCTTTGTCTCTTACAAACAAAAGACTTTCGAGATTACAATTAGCTCTTTATTTAGGTACATCGCGTCAGTTGGTTATCTTATTAACTCCATTTACAAGCCTGTGAAACCTGATGCTTTGTTTCTATGTACTCGTCGCAGGCGCGCTTTGTTACAACCATATACATATAGAAATCCCAATGCGCGCAGATGAAGAATCAACTTACAATACAGGTTTAGGAATCGATGGCCAAACTACCCATCCCTGGTGTCTTTAATAACACCACTCATCTCTTCTATTTGAGAGAATGGCACGGGTAGTACGAGATTTTACAATGTGACAAAATCTTGCTTTATTTTCTAAAGTCACGTAAAGCCGATGAGTTAAGTGCTTTGCTTGCTTCATGGAATTGTAGGATCGGTAACTTTATCAGAGATTTCTAGCCGTTCAAATAAAAAATTTAATCCACGAATCAACAGAACTGTAGGACTGGCCGAATGTGCATTAATGTGAGACAGCCACGATAACAGGTCCAATACTCAACTTAATATAGACTAGATTGGATGTTAAAAATTCGTCACCGGGCAGTTCACTTTTTATGCGCTTTGTATCATCGATCATTTATTTTAAAAAGATAGGACGGTGAGCTATTATTATATCACTATTCGAAGCTCGGGAGACCTCAAGACTAACGAAAAGTAATTTTAAAGAATAGATAAAGTGGGAGGGTTTCTTCGATCCTGTACGCTAAAATGGGGAGATAGGTAACCCTGAAAGCTGTGTCTGGGTTTACACAAAAGATGAATTTGTCTGAGATTGATGACATTTGCTGCTCTTTTCCTCTTTTTTTTAGAGCCATTCTCTTGTGTAAAGAAAGAGTTATACACTTTGTGTTGCGGAGTTGCCAATACTTAGTACCGATGTCAGCGACAATACAGACGCTTACGAATTAATCATACTGTGTTATCTGTTGCAGGAAAATATGGACCTGTGCGTAGTGGTGATAGCGTCTGTTTCAACAACTCCCAACAATTTGATATATATTTTAAATCATACGGAGAAAATTCACAATCACCACATTCAGAACTCTAGGTATTGATTTGTCATGTTCATCCTATTTTCTCACCAGTTGAGTAGAATGGGAAGAGCTCCACAAATACTGTCTAATGAAATAATTTTCTTTCCAAAATAGGTGCCTACGTCACGAGACCTATAGAGTCGACTGTTTATAGTAGGGTTTTCCTTTGACAGTTCACACATGTAAATAACCCGTAACACACAAGAATGTAACTCGCGTGGAGTAATGGATAGGGTTGGCCACGCCCAAAATGTCAGCTGCCAGTGGTCGTTGGTAAGCATATATCTGTAACCCTAAGGTTATTTTATAAAATGAATAAATGATAAGTCGATGCCATATATACTAGTAAGTACATTTAGTGGTAACCTTTCGAGGGATTATTGCAGCCGGGAGCATCGATTTAATAAACTTATATATTTCGAAAAACAGATAAACCATGCAATTGATAACCCATATTATATCATGGATTAATAGACAAGCTTCTGGAAGGTAGCAGTTCAATTAAAAAGCTCAGAAAGACGATAAAACATCGGGCTTCAGTGCGCACATTGTTTATTTAACCAGCCTTTAAAATAAGCAATCGTTGAACATCATCGAAAAGACAGTAACTTTTTAGTTCCAATACAATTGTTCATCGTTTAATTACCACATAAGGCCGCAGAAAATATATAGGCCTACGGAGCGCCAAGTGCGTGAGTTGTGCCCTACAATCGGTTAATCTCCGCGCGATTCTCCTTACTGAGCTATCATCACTACATTCATGATATGCATCGATATCCTACACGCTGTTCACGGGAAGCCTATGTAAACAGATGTTATATGTGAAATCTCTGCGGATTACGTATAGGCCCTATCTGGTCATATCAAGACGCGCAACTCGCGAGTATTTTGGAAACTGATAAACAGTATGAAACAAAAAACTGATATACCCACTATTGACATAAATTTCACGTTTAATCATTTTTTAACATATTAACGCACAGAACACTGAAGACTATCTTGACCTTAACTATATGGCAGACAATACTGACAACGACCAATAACAGAACAAGACGTACGAGTCCTGGCCTGGACCTTATCACTCACGAGTATATATCATACACCATTCACGTTTTCTTAACAATATTTGTCAAACTGTTTAACCTGATACTGGATTAGGAGATTGTCCCAGAATAATGGTTGTGTGATAAACCTCACAAAAACAAATGCGATAAAGACAACCCATATAATTATAGACCTGTTAGTCTTGGAAAACTTTTTACGTCTATAGTCAACGATCGCCTTACATTATATCTCAAAAATAATGACTTACTATTAGAACACCAGACTGGGTTTAGACAGGGTTATTCAACCATAGACAATATTTTTTACATTACACTTAATCATTGATTACTTTAAATCTGAAAAAGGCGTTTGATCATATCTGGCGTGCCGGTCTGTGGACCAAACTTGTTAGCCATGGCGTAACTGGAAAAATATTTACAGTTATTGTTAATATATCGATAACATCAAGTCGTGTGTTAAAAATAATGATAACAATTTGAACATCTTTTTATAGGCTCAACCGGCGTGAGACAAGGACACAAGCTTT